>UESW01002849.1:0-152558 GCA_900491605.1 Calamus simplicifolius | reverse complement strand
GGGGGGGTGAATTGGGTTCTTAAAAATTTAAGTCCTTTTTAACTTCAATAGATGTATTATCAATATATGCAAGAGAGATTAACTTAAAACAATATCCAAGCAAAACAAGATAGAGAGTAGAGAGAGAAAATGAACACGGCAAACACAAAAGTTTTATAGTGGTTCGGTGTATCCAACACCTACATCCACTCCCAAGGATCACTTGGGTCCACTATAATCACACGATTACAGCTGAGTTGTTTTACAAGATCACAACTCAACTTGTTGTTTTCACCGGGATCACAACGAACCCAGCTGGTTTTGCGGGCTTACCAGCACAAAACCCTACACGTTGTTTTGCTAACGGGCTCACAACGAACCCAACACAAGCACTCCGGCTTGCAACGAGGTAAATCTACCTCCACTGATTCAATCCACTGATTGAACCAGTAACCAAGTGAAATCAAAGTATTTGTAACAAAATGCTCCTTCTTGAGCAGATATACAAATTTAAGAATAAATAAAAACTAGGGTTAGAAACGCCTGATGGTTTTCCGGATGATTGCAGCGATGGCTTTCTCCTTTCTCCTTTTCTCCTCAGCAAGTTGAATCGCCTCAGCAAGATTGTTGCCTCGTTGAAAACTTTTGGAGAGATGTGTTTTGCTTTTTGAAAATCCTCTTGAGCTTTGGATTGCTTTTTTCCTCTTGAGCTTTGAGAAATGCAAAGATTGAATCTCTCCTTGGATTTCTACTCCTTTTGAATCCTTATTCTCTGATTTTTCAATAGGCTCTCTCTATTTTTCTCTCTTGCTCTTCTATTTCTCTTTTCTTTTTCAATCTCTTCTTTCTATTTGAATCTGGCTCTTCTATTTATAGATCCTGAAAAGATATAGCCGTTAGACACAGTAAAATATAGCCGTTGATTCAAAATATTACCGTTGGTGCTGATGTGTCAACTCAAAAATTATCGCCCAGATTCCGGGAGTCGGCTCGAGTACTGTGCGAGTCGGCTCGAACACGCGAATCCAGAAACGCACCAAAAAGTGAATCTTCAGGGGTCGACTCGCGAAAAGCTGGGAGTCGACTCGTGACTTTCAGGGGTCGACTCGCGAAAAGCTGGGAGTCGACTCGAGAGGCACTCAAAAATGAGTCTTTCTGCCGTCTGAGCGAGTCGGCTCGAGTACTGTGCGAGTCGGCTCTCAGGGGTCGACTCTTGAAAACTCAAGTGTCGTCGAGATAATCGAGTCGGCTCGGACGGGACTGATACAAAAATCAGAAAACATTCTGATTTGCTTTGAAAATCATCCCAACCAATTTTGAAATATAAATATGACTTGAATAATGTTGATTTAACAGTAATGCTCAATTTCAAAACATTTTCATTAATTCATTGATCTTTAAAAGAGTGGTATAGAAATCATTTTTGAATTCATAAGTATAGCTCACTGAAACATATATTCAATTGAAAGAAAACTCATTACACATTAACAGTTCATAGTTTCCAATTTGAAATAGTAAGAATATTTCATTGATTGACTTAACATGTTCATAGCCTTTTAGAAAGTAAAGTAATGTCTTTTGGAAATCATCAAAATCAATAAGTTGGGGCAATTATGTTTCAATAATTTCTCAACAATCTCCCCCTTTTTGATGATGACAAAAACATTAAGTATATGCGAGTTAAACTTGAAAAATTGTGATTCTATAATCAAAAATTTATGTTCATGGAAAGGCTCCCCCTCAATGAGGTAGCTCCCCCTATGAAACTCATTTTATAATTCATTCAAAAATTTTAAATTTTAAGCTTTGAGCAAATGATACTTAAGTTATCTCTTCCCCTTAATAATACTCAAAATTTTCTCTCCCCCTTTCAGAGTCTTAAATTGCATATACGATTAAATACATTTTCTCCCTTTTAATGATTTCTTCCTCTTAAAGAAACTTAACAAACTTGAATCAAATCAAATTGAAAGCATATACGATTTAAATATTTCTCCCCCTTTTTTGTAATCAACAAAAAGGTTAAGAAAAATTCATTCAATATTTCATTGACACAAAGGAAATGAACTGAATTCATTAACATCAAAAAGCATTACATCAAAGTTCAATACTACAAATAACTGCAAATTACAAACTGCAAATTTCACATTCATTACATCAAACTGAAATACATAAAGAGAAATCAAAAATGTTGCCTAGTAATTCTAGTTAAGTGTTCTATAATCTTATGCATTCCTTCACATTGAATCTTGACATAATCTTTTAGTTTTTCATCAACAAACTTGCATGCACTTGAAATTTTGTCTTGAAGCTCTGCATTACTTTTGCATAAGTCTCACCATCTCCACAAATATCCTTCAATTCTTCAAATATATTCTTCAAATCTTATTTAGAGAGGAGGTGGATGAGCTAACATTGGCTTCAATAGAAGATACTCGATCATTAATAGAATAAAGTGCTTCCTTCAAGTTCATAAATTTTTCATCAAATTCAGTCTTAAGTCTCATGTCATTAACTCTGATTGAATAGAGACCTAAGCTGCTCTAATTGAGTGTCTGAAAAACTGACAGATGTGTCTGAACTGGAGCAGATGTAGAAGCAGAAGCAGATGGATGGAGCTGGAAGAATGAAGTCTGATGAGGTGGCTCTGGAGATGAAATGTCTAGGTTCCTGAGCTCTATCCTCTGTTCTTCCTTTCCCAAATTCCATTCCTTTTGATAAATCCCATTCTGTTGATAGTGGCCAAGGTATAGTCTGTGTGTCTCAATTCCTTCTTGGGCTCACTGTCACTAAACATAATCCCTTGGCTCCTGAACAACTGAGTCAAGATCATACCATAGGGAAGACATGATTTCCTTTTACTTCCACAATCAGCCATGTACCATAAAATCATTCTAGGCAGATTAAAAGGCTTTCCTGATACTATAGCATCCATAATAAAAATGTCCCTCTCTGAAACATAGTCAAACCTGCCAGTCTTGGGAAATAAAACCCTACTGCAGATATTATGTAAAAGCCTTAGCTCCAATGGTAGTTGGCTTGCAAGAACTTCCTCAAATCCTTCAAAGTCCCTATGTAATAGTCTGGTGAGAGCAGGAGATCTATCCTCTGAGGCAAATGTGCACGGTCCAGACAATGGTAGGTCTAAAAGTCTAGATAAGATGGTGTCAGTAATGTTTAGACTGCCTCTCACTATGCTTACTAACCCATTGTCTCCTCTAGTCAAATTCTTATAAAATTCTTTTACCAAAGCTGGATAAGTAGGACAATCCAATGAACAAATTTTCTCAAGTCCCATTTCTAATAACTGTCTTCCTATAATGAATCCCTCATTTTCAAAAAGCTCAAAATTGACCTTCCTCCCCGTTGTCACAACTCTACTAGCAAAGGTCTACCTGAGGGTTGGAAGCTGGAACAGGAGAGATCACTGGAAGAAGAAGACGTAGAATCCACGGACGGCTCGCGGACGGGTCGTCGCACAGTCCTTTTCCTCTTCATCCCGGCGCCTCTACTGCTAGCTCCACGCGTTTTGGGTGCCATAGATATGAGTGGAGTGATTAATCGGAAGTATTTGGAAGATTTGGAGGGTTTGGGAGATTTGTGTAGAGAGAAACGAGATTAGAAATGATAGGAATGACCGGGGACTCGCCCTAGATAATCAACCTGGGACCACGTCGAGTCGACTCGCGCATAACCTCGAGTCGGCTCGCGCCTAGAACTCACAGAGAGAAATCCCGAACTCGAGTCGACTCGCTCATACCAGGAGTCGGCTCCCAAGTTTCAGAGAAACTCGAGTCGACTCCGGTACACACCGAGTCGGCTCGGAGACCATTTCAGAACAAAAAATTGAAAATTTCTGAAAAATTGAAAATGATTCATAAAATGATTGATTGATAATCATAATATGAGAATAAATCTATGATTCTAGATAATATTTCCTTAAGATTTTGAGGATTGAAAGAATTCTAGATGCATTTCCTTAAGTATTTCAAAATTTATTCAAAAGGATTACAAATTCCTAATTCTCCTCTAAGATATTCAAACCTTTCTTCACTTAGGGGTTTTGTAAAGATGTCAGCTAATTGTTCTTCAGTGTTTACATAATCTAAACAAATTTCATCATTAGCTACATGTTCTCTTATAAAATGATATCTAATTTCTATGTGTTTTGTCCTTGAGTGTTGAATTGGATTTTTCGTTAAATTGATTGCGCTAGTATTATCACATTTTATGGGTGTCTTATTAAGTTTGATACCATAGTCTTCAAGTTGTCGCTTAATCCATAGGATTTGCGCACAGCAACTTCCAGCTGCTACATATTCAGCTTCAGTAGTTGATAATGCAACTGAATTTTGCTTTTTGCTAAACCATGTGATTAAGTTACTGCCTAAGAAATGGCATGCACCACTTGTGCTTTTTCTATCAATTTTACATCCGGCATAATCAGAATCTGAATATGCAATTAGGTTTAATGTGGAGTCTCTAGAATACCATAAACCTACATCTTTTGTGCCATTTAGATATCTTAAAATTCTTTTAACAGCTATTAAATGTGATTCTTTAGGTTCAGCTTGAAATCTAGCACACAAACATACTGCAAACATTATATCTGGTCTACTTGCTGTTAAATAGAGAAGGGATCCGATAATACCTCGATAATACTTCTGATCAACCTTCTTACCTTCTTCGTCTTTGTCTAGCTTGCATGAAGGACTCATTGGTGTTCCAAGGGGTTTCATTGTTTCCATACCAAACTTTTTGAGTAGTTCTCTTGTGTACTTGGTTTGGTTGATAAAGATTCCCTCCTTACATTGTTTGATCTGGAGTCCAAGGAAGAAGTTGAGTTCTCCCATCATGCTCATCTCGAATTCTCCCTGCATTAACTTTGCAAATTCTTGACAAAGAGATTCGTTAGTAGCACCAAAATAATGTCATCTACGTATATTTGTACTACAAGTAAATCTTTACCTTTTCTTTTTAAAAACAAGTTTTATCAACATTTCCTCTTGTAAAATCATTTTCTATTAAAATTTACTTAACCTATCATACCAAGCTCTAGGTGCTTGTTTCAAACCATATAAAGCTTTGTGCAATTTAAAAACGTGATTTGAAAACTCGTGATCTTCAAAACCTGGTGGTTGTTCTACATAAACTTCTTCATTAATAAGTCCATTTAAAAATGCGCTTTTTACATCCATTTGAAATAGGTTAATGTTCATATGACATGCAAATGCAAGTAAAAGTCTAATGGCTTCTAGTCTAGCTACAGGTGCAAAGGTTTCATCAAAATCAATACCTTCTTCTTGACTATATCCTTTAGCAACCAATCTAGCTTTGTTTCTAATTACTATGCCATTTTCATCTAACTTATTTCTAAAAACCCATTTAGTTCCTATAATTGAATGGTTTTTAGGTCTTTCCACTAAAGTCCAAACATTATTTCTAGTGAATTGATTAAGTTCTTCTTGCATAGCTAACATCCAATTATTATCTTTTTCGGCTTCTTCAATGGTTTTAGGTTCTATATGAGAGACAAATGCAAGATGATTACTAATATTTCTCATAAATGATCTAGTCCTTATTCCTTGAGAGGATCACCTATAATCAATTCCTTAGGATGACTATAAGCATATCTCCAGTCTCTTGGAAGATCTACATCATTATGATCATTATTAACATCATCATCCTTATGTGAATCATATCTTTAGCCTTGTTCATGATCAGAAGATACTTCAATATTAAGTTTTTCAAGATCTTTTTCAATTATGTTTGTATCTTCCTCATCATTAATCTTTTCAGATCCAGTAGTTAAAGATTCATCGAATACTACATGAATAGATTCTTCTACTATTAAGGTTTTCTTGTTAAAGATTCTATATGCCTTACTAGTTGTTGAATAACCTAGAAAAATTCCTTCATCTGATTTAGCATCAAATTTTCCTAAGTTGTTTTTACCATTATTATGAATGAAGCATTTACATCCAAATGCATGAAAGTATTTTATATTTGGTTTTCTTTCATTCCATAATTCATAAGGTGTTTTCTTTAATATTGGTCTTATTAAAGCTCTATTTAATATGTAACATGCTGTGTTAATTGCTTCCGCCCAAAAATACTTTGGTAAGTTGCTTTCACATAGCATGGTACGGGCCATGTCTTCTAAAGTCCTATTCTTTCTTTCAACTACACCGTTTTGTTGTGGAGTCCTAGGGGCTGAAAAATTATGATTAATTCCATTTTCAGTGCAGAAATTTTCAAATAAGTGATTTTCAAATTCTGTTCCATGATCACTTCTTAGAGATACTATAGTAGTGTTTTTCTCATTTGTGACTTTCTTGAAAAATTTCAGAATATCGAGAAAGTCTCATCTTTGTGAGCTAAAAACATTACCCAAGTATATCTAGAGTAATCATCTACTATCACTAGACCATATTTCTTTCCCCTAGACTTGTGGTTCTAGTTGGTCCAAATAGGTCCATGTGAAGTAGCTCTAGTGGCCTAGAAGTTGAAACAATGTTTTTAGATTTGAAAGAACTTCTAGTTTGTTTTCCAAATTGACATGCATCACAGATTTTATTATTTTCAAAATCTAATTTAGGTAAACCTTTGACTAAATCCATTTTAATTAGTTTTGAAATAAGGTGTGTGCTTGCATGACCTAATCTACGATGCCACAACCAACTAATATCATTAATGTTAGCATTATCAGCAATTAGGCAATGACTACTCTCAGAAGTTTTGTCTAAGTCAACTAAGTATACATTGCCAAATCTATAACCAGTAAAAACAATGCTATCATTAATGGGATTAGATACTATGCAAATAGAAGATTTGAATCTAACATTAAAGTTCTTATCACATAGTTGGCTAATACTAATCAAATTATGCTTTAAACCATCAACATAAAGTACATTTTCAATAGATATGGATGGAGTTATGCGAACTTTACCAAGGCCCAAAATTTGACCTTTACCGTTATCGCCAAATGTCACAACTCCACCTTCTTTTCTTCTAGGGTGATGAATTCCTCTTTGTCACCCGTCATATGTCTTGAGCAGCCGCTATCAAGATACCACTTTTTCTTTGATCTTTTGGCTACAAGACATTCCTGCAACATAATTAAACTTTATGTTTAGGTACCCAAGCTTTCTTGGGTCCTTCATGGTTAGTAGACACAAAAATTGTTCCTTTAGGAACCCATATTTTCTTTGTTCCATTTTATTTTTCAATTTGTTGTTCATTAAGGTTTTACATTCAAAGGATTTGTGTCCTTTTTGATTGCATTTAAAACAAGTAATATTACTTTGGTTAGCTTTTACAAAAATATTTTTAATGATTTTTGTTTTCTTAAAGTGTTATACCCTAACCCAGCTTTGTCAAAAACAGCCTTTTGACTATCTAGAATCATGTTTAAGTTTAGTTGAGCTTAAAGTGAATTTCTCAACAATGTCCTTATATTTTTAACATCTTTCTTAAGAGAGTCAATTTCTTTAGCTTGCTGTTCTTTATCTAAAGCTAAAGTTTCTATTTTATCTTTTAAGTCTTTAGTTGAGTTTTAGTTTCAGATTTTAATGAATCTAATTCTTGATTAAGATTTCTTTTCTTTCTAAGTTCTTCTTTTTCATTAGTTAATTTCTTAACTTCTAAAGCTAATTCATTTTTACTTTTAGCTAAACTAATGTTATCATTTTTCACAGATTTAAATTTCTTTTTCAACAATTTAAAATCTATCATAAGTTCATTAAAAGCCTCAAACATTTCATCAAAAGTAAATCATCATTTGAGTTTCGGAACTTACCTCATTGTCAGTCGTCGTCGTTGGCCATGAAGCAGATGTTTGCAACTTCTTTTGCTCTTCTTCTTCGGAAGAAGACTCATCTGTCAGTCCATGTTGCCATGTATGCTTTCTTCTTTTTCTTGTAGGCCTTTTTCAAAGGACAATCATATTTAAAGTGCCCTGGCTTTTTGCACTCATAACATATTAAGGGCTCTTTCTCTTTTCCTTGTCCTTTCTTTCTTATCCTTTTCTCCTTCATTTTGTTTCCAAATTTCTTTTTGTGGAAGGGCCTCTTTCTCATAAATCTCCCTTTCTTGGCCAAGAGAGCAGTTTCATCATCATCTTCATCACTATCATCACTGCTGCTCTCTTCCACTTCTTTTGCAGCCTTTGAGAGCAATGGTTTTCTTCTTTTAGTTTCCTCCTCAACATGCTGCCTCATTGTCAATTCGTGGGTCATGAGAGATCCTAGAAGCTCCTCTAAGGGTAGTGCATTGAGGTCTTTGGCTTCTTGGATTGCTGTGACTTTTGCTTCCCACGATCTTGGCAATGACCTGAGTATTTTGCGAACAAGATCAGCATTAGTATAAACTTTTCCTAGACTTTTCAAACCATTCACAATATCGGTGAATCTAGTGAACATGCATGTGATGGTTTCAGCTTGTTCCATTGTGAACAATTCATATTTATGAACCAAAATATTTATCTTTGATTCTTTTACTTGGTTTGTTCCTTCATGTGTAATTTCCAACCTATCCCATATTTCTTTAGCGGAATTACAAGTAGAGATGCGGTTGAATTCATTTGAATCTAAGGAACAATATAAGATATTAATGGCTTTGGCATTAAGTTGAGCCATTCTCCTATCATTATCATTCCAATCCCTTTCGGGCTTTGGAACAATAGTGCCATCAATAAGGTGTGTGGGTGTACTAGGTCCATTTAATATACTCCCCACAATTCATAATCAGAAGCTTGAATGAATATCCTCATTCTAGCTTTCCAATATGAATAGTTGGTTCCATTAAAAGAGGAGGTCTATTCGTAGAATGACCTTCAGCAAAACAAGAACCACTTTGTGTTGCCATAATGACCTTTAGCTCTTGATCGTGAGATCAAACTCTAAATGAGCACTATGCTCTGATACCAATTGTTGGCCCAGATGGCAACCCAAGAGGGGGGGGGTGAATTGGGTTCTTAAAAATTTAAGACTTTTAAGCAATTTAAGATGAGATGTGCAAGTGAAAGGATTAACTTAATAAGCAATGCACAAACACAAGTATATGAGAGATAGAGAGAGAAATGAACACGGCAAACACAAGAATTTTATAGTGGTTCGGTGTAACCAACACCTACGTCCACTCCCAAGATCACTTGGGTCACACTATAATCTCTCTAGATTACAGCCGAGTTGTTTTACAAGCTCACAACTCAAACTTGTTGTTTTCACCGGGATCACAACGAACCCAGCTGGTTTTGCGGGCTTACCAGCACAAAACCCTACACGTTGTTTTTAAGGGCTCACAACTAACCCAACACAAGCACTCCGGCTTGCAACGAGGTATAACCTCCACTGATTCAATCCACTGATTGAATCAGTAAACAAAAATAAAGAGTTTTTAACAAAAATGCTCCTTCTTGAGCAGATATACAAATTAAGAAAAATAAATTAAGGTTAGAAAAGCCTGATGGTTTTCGGATGCAGGCTTGGCTTTCTCCTTCTTTTCTTCAACTCCTTAAGTTGAATCATGCCTCAGCAAGATTCTCAATCGTTGAAGCTTTGGAGTTGGTTGAAGCTTTTCCTCTTTTGAAAATGGAAGATTTGACGTTGGATTGCTTTGGATTTTCCTCTTGAGCTTTTGTAGAGTGATAGAAGGAGCACACGAATCTCTCTCTTGGATTTCACTCCTTTTGAATCAAATTTTGACAAAAGATTTTTCAATAAGCTCTGTTTTTCCTCTCTCTTTGAATTTTTCTTTTCTCTTTTTTTCTCTTTTTCTTTTTGAATGGCTCCTCTATTTATAGATTCTGAAAAATATAGCCGTTAGAAACAAAGAAAATATAGCCGTTATTCAAAATATTACCGTTGGGCTGATGTGTCAACTCAAAAATTTCCGCCCAGATTCGGAGTCGACTCGAGACTGTGCGAGTCGGCTCGAGCAGTCGAATCCAGAACGCACCAAAAAAAATCTCAGGGTCGACTCGCGAAAAGTCTGGGAGTCGACTCGTGACTTTCAGGGGTCGACTCGCGAAAAGCTGGGAGTCGACTCGAGAGGCACTCTGAAAGTACTGTGCGAGTCGGCTCGAGAAGGAGGGGTCGACTCTTGCTCAAGTGTCTCGAGAGATATCGAGTCGGCTCGGGACTGATACAAAAATCAGAAAACATTCTGATTTGCTTTGAAAATCATCCCAACCAACTTTGAAATATAAATTTGACTTAGATAATGTTGTTTTAACAGTAAAGCTCAATTTCAAAACATTCTCATTAAGTCATTGATCTTTAAAAGATTGATATATAAAATCATTTTTGAATTCATAAGTATAGCTCACTGAAACATATATTCAATTGATTCAAGAAACTCATTACACATTAATAGTTCATAGTTTCCAATTTGAAATAGTAAGAATATTTCATTGATTGACTTAACATGTTCATAGCCTTTTAGAAAGTAAAGCAATGTCTTTTGGAAATCATCAAAATCAATAAGTTGGAGTAATTGTTACAATAATTTCTCAACAGATACATTGCTGAACAAGTTTTTGTGAACAGCCATCCGGCTTTAAAATCACTTGTTTCCAAACCACGTATTTAAGTTGAACAAAGCTTTATATGGTTTGAACAAGCACCCCCGGGCTTGGTATGAAAGATTAAGTAAATTCTTGATCAGTAATGAATTTATTTGAGAAAACATGGATACGACTTTATTTATTAAAAGACAAAATAGTGATATATTAACTATTCAAATCTATGTTGATGATACATATTCGGTGCCACTAATGATTCTTTGTGCAAGGATTTTGCTAAGCTTATGCAGGGAGAGTTTGAGATGAGTATGATGGGAGAGCTAAACTATTTTCTCGGACTACAGATCAAATAAAGCAAAGATGAGATCTTCATAAGCCAATCCAAATATACCAAAAAAATGATCAAAAAGTTTGGCATGGAGACATCAAAAAGCATTAGTACCCCTATGAGCTCATCGTGTAGACTTGAATCTTATAATACTGAAAAGTCTGTTGATTTGAAATTAATAGAGGCATATAGATCATTATTATAAACTGCTAGTAGACCAGATATTTTATTCAGTGTTTTTATGTGTGGCTAGATATCAAGCAAATCCTAAAGAATCATACTTGCTTGCGTTAAAAGAATATTTAAATATTTGAATGGAAGTGAATTTAGGATTATGGTATGACAAACAATCTAGCATTTTAATAGGTTACACTGATTCAGATTTTGCTGGATGTAAATTGGATAGAAAATCACAAGCGAAACTTGCCAGTTTCTAGGTGTTAACTTAATTTCTTGGTTTAGCAAAAGCAAACTTCAGTAGCATTGTATACGGCCGAGGCCGAATACATTACAGCTGAAGTTGCTGTGCTCAAATCTTATGGATTAAGCAGTAACTAGAAGATTATGACATCAAACAAAAAGCTATACCGATAAAATATGATAATACAAGTGCAATCTACTTAACTAAAATCCTATACAACATTCAAGAATAAAACATATTGAAATTAGGCATCATTTCATTAGAGATCATGTAAATAATGAAAATGTTGTAATTAAATTATAAAGCACTAAAAATCAACTTACAAATATTTTTACCAAACCTCTTGATGAATCAAAATTTTATAAATTTAGAAGAAACTTGGTATGTTTGATCTAACCATTTAATGAATCGTTTTAATTGCCTCTTGACATTAGAATTGAACAATTATATTTATCATGTGTTGCATCACTTTCAATCAAATCTCTTAATGAATATCTTTTTGATTGAATGCATTGTACCTACTCTTGAGTGTGTCAGTTAGCTAAAAGTTAACTGCTCTTTAAATTCCCTCCTTGACGCATGAAACCTTTTTACAATCAATTCCTACCAACCAGCCATTCTATCTCTTTATTATCTTTAATGTAGTTAACCAAGTCACCTGGCTAGTTAATTCTCTTGGAATCCTTCCTATATAAGCTTTTTCACCACCGGCTTCTTCTCATTCAACCGGTTCCTCTCCTTCTTCTCCTCTCCAACGTCTCATTCATCTCTCATTCCATCCGACTTCACTCAAATCTATCTTCCAAGATCTTTCCTACTTTCCTACTTCTTCAAGAAGATCGTTGATAACTCCTAAGAAGAAGACAATCTCAAGGGATGATGATTGTTCTGATCTTCGAAGGAAGTCTTCCTCATCTTCTTCTCATATCAATACCCTTATCACCGCCAAATTGTTCGCACATGGCAGGTTAGTGGACTTTAACTTCCTAGATTCTTCAAGATAGGGGAATTCTTTGCTAGTCAAGGTTGGAAAAATCTCTTATCTACCAAAAGGCGAATTTACCCTGAGTTAATTAGAGAGTTTTATGAGAATATTACCTTTGGTAATGGAACCATTTCATCCTATGTGAAGAAAACTAGGATTGACCTTGATTGCAAAACACTAGGTTCTGCTTTAAACATTCCTTCTGATGGTATCCTAGAAATTCTTCCTAGCGAAAGAGGTTGCAAAATTGGTATGATCCTAGACATAGACGATAATGAAGTAAGTAATATAGAAACTCTTGATGCTAACATGTTGTCAGTTGAAAATAGACTGTTTCACAGTATAATAGCCAAGATTCTTGCTCCACCTGCTAGTTCGTTTAATGCTGTCACTGATCGTGACATCTGTATAATGTATGACATTCATATTGAAACTCCTGTAGACCTTCCTGACCTGATAATGACCATTATGAAAGAATCTCTATGTAGGTCCAAGGCTGCTTTGCCATATGGGATGTTTCTCACATACGTTTTTGAGTTTTTCAACATAAAACTTAAAGGAGAAACTGCTATAGCATTGCGTCACACTTACGTGTTCAATGCTCACTCCCTACACCGAATGGACTATGCCAAAGGGATGGTATTTGGCTTAAGATTAGATCTAGAAGTGGTCAATCAATTCTTTGCCACCACCTAACCAGCCTCAACCTGCTTGTTCTTCTCAAAATTTCTTTAATTTTGACTTCCATCAACCAAATCCTTACCTTGCTACCATGAATGATCAAAATCCATTCTTAACTGAACCACTTGATGTAAGTGCTCCTGGTCCCTCTTATCATAATGACAACCCTGCTCCTGCTCCTCCTACTGTGGAATCTATGAAGAACAGATTCAATGATTATTCATGAATTATCTATTGCTCAATCCAGTCGAAGTTCTGGAGACATGCTTCTTCTATTAATGATCAAACTATTGTACCCCACATCTCATCCGTTTTTGAGACTCTCTCTGAATTCAAAATCATTCAAAGCCAACTTGTCCATGATGTCAATATTCTGAATGGGCGAGTTTTTCACCATAATGAGTCTGTCTTGGATCAGATCGTGAAGGAAATCAATTTCTTAAAAGCTAAAGTTGAAAATTTTGAGACCAAAGCTGAATGGGTAGAATATCATATGAGAACCAATGAGAGCCAGACTCGAGTGCAACAAATGCAGTTGATTGATGGTCCGCATCTCTTTCTAGGCTGAGCCGACTTGTGGAAACCTACATTGCTCTCTCTGCTTCATCAGCTCCAGATGTTTCTTTTTCATATCCTCACCTTTGGTCTCCTCCAACTCAACCTTCATAAGACAAGCCAGGACCCTCTAGAAAATCAAATGAATCTTCTGTGCAACTTTCTTCCGATGATGAGAAATGACTATCTTGTACTCTTTGATGAATGTTAAAACTTTATTGTGTGTTGAATTGTTAAGACCTTGTCTTGGATGACTTAAAACTATATTTTTTCCATATTTGTATAACTTTACTCTCTATTGTTAAGCTTGAAACTTAAATGTTTTGTATTAATGTTTTGAAGTATGAATGTAGTATTCACCTTATCTTGATGTAATATGCTTTGATTTATTGCAAGTTTCTTCAATCCATCTTTTTGATCAATGACAAAAAGGGGGAGAAGAATATTGCATACATTGAGGTAATGGAGAAAAGAAATAACTCCATATATTCAGGGGGAGTTTATTTATTGACAAAGGAAGAATTTAATGTATTCCTGTTTACATTCAAAATATTTCCTATATTTCTTCTTTGCATGCTTAAGGGTTTTGTCATCATCAAAAAGGGGAGATTGTTGACCCTAGATTAATTTTGATGCTTACAAAACAATTAAGCAAAGACTAATTCTGTTTGTTAAGCTTGATGTAGGGAAGTACAGATGTTTTTCAACTAGGTGTTATCAAGTAAAAATAGTATGGGAGTATATTTCCTTTTATTTAGTACCTAGAAGCTATCTAATTTGATCCTTTGTTGCCTTGGCCGTTTGAATTGCTTTGGGAGTTAGCTAGTTAGCTAGCTTATCCTTCTGTCTAGCTAGCTGACACATCTGTTAGCTAACTAACATGTTGTCTCCTTGGCCTGGCCGAATGGATCTTCTTTTTTGGTTAGCTGGATAGCTAGCTAGTCCCTTCCTTGGCTAGCTAGTATTCCATTTTAGCTAGCTATGTTTCATGTTATCCTTTCTAGCCGAGCCATGCTTATTTTAAGTTAGCGTGAGCTAGCTTGGCCTCTTTATGAGCTAGATGGATTTCCATTTTAGTTAACTACTTTTGCCTTATTCACTGTGCTGGCCGAATGCTTTGAGAATCAGTTAGCTGACTAGCTAACTTGTCCTCCCTATTAGCTAGCTGGCTTCTTTTAGTTAACTATCTCATCCTGCTACTTTGCTTGGTCGAACGTCTCTTATTTTTAGCTAATTGGTGAGCTAATTGATGCTTCTCTTGTCTAGTTAGCATATCCTGTTAGTTAATTGCTTTGCCTTGAAAGCTAACTGCTTTTCTTTGTTAGCTAACTATTTTATATGGGTTTATCCAAGCCGAGCGGTTGCTATTATTAGTTAGCTGGAGAGCTAACTACCACTTCCCAAGCGGTGTAATTTCTTTCTCTGGTTAGCTGAAGAGTTGACTATCTTGTTCCTTAGTTAGCTGAAGAGCTAACTATCCTTCTCTTGGGCAAGTGGATGCTTTTCTTAGCTAGCTAAGGAGCTAGCTATGTTGAACGGACGATTTCCTGTTACCATGATCTTTTGAGCTTAGTTAGCTGGGGAGCTAACTACTTCTTGCTTAGTTAGCTAAAGAGCTAACTTGTCTTTTGTTGCTGGCTGTTTCCACCTCCAAGCCGAGAGCATATTTCTTCTAGTTAGCTGGAGAGCTAACTATACTATTATGGCTTCTATATTCAAAATCGTTGGACGCTTGCTTGGTTAGCTGAATAGCTAACTACTTCTTGCTTGGTTAGCTAGTGAGCTAACTACTTTATGGCTTAGTTAGCTAGAGAGCTAACTAATGCTTCTTGCCTTTATCTCCCGGCCGTTTGACTTTGTGGTGAGCTAGCTAAGGAGTTAGCTACTCTTCCCTGGGACAAGCTTCATGTCGTGAGACCTTTTTGGTTAGTTAGCTAGATAGCTAACTACCTTACCTTTTGTGGCTGATACCTTTCCCTATTACCATAAGATTTCAAATTAGCTAGCTACTTAGCTAGCTTGTGGATTTTATACTTCATCTTGCCCGAGCGTCTTCAAGATTGCCAGCTACCTGGAATTAACTCCAGTCAGCTACCTCTTTGTTATTTGGGTGTGCTTTCTCTCTTACTTTCTCTCCTCTTTAATTGATTTCTATTTTCAGTTATACTAACTTTTGATCTCTTAAATTTTGGCAGAGATCTTCCTTCTTCAAATGGATTCAGTGCATTCAATGCTTAAGGGAAATAATCTCAACGGTTATCTTTTCTTCCCGTTTTACTTTCTATTTGTTTCAAATATATCTAATGGATATTTTTGTTGTTGGATGCTTATAAACAGCTGTGATTAGAGGAATAAAATGACGAATCTGAAAGAGAAAAACAAGAGAAAGAAATCCAAGAAAAAAAGCCTTTATTGCATATTTTTCCGAGTGTTGAAAAGCAAATTTGGTGTGCTTCGAAGTTAAAGATCATTCATTGCTCAAAGGTCGTCCAGATCTATTAAAGTCTTCAAGCATTCAAAGTTTCAGCAACCTCGGAGCTTCCTCATTTATTGCTGAAGATTTGCTACAAAATTTGTAAAGTATATCTTGAATATTTGCTCATTGTAGGAGCTACTTGTTCTTATTTATTCTGAATTTTTGTAAAAGGGTTAGAGTTAACCCTTGTTCTTGTTGGCTTCATTGTGCTGTTAAACAAGAGGACTAGCCGGGTAAGGCTAGGGGTTGGCTTCCTTGTGCCGTTAAATAAGAGGACTAGCTGGGTAAGGCTGCGGGTTTGGCTGTCTTGTGCCGTATAAATAAGAGGGCTAGCCGGGGAAGGCTAGAGGTTGTAATCGTTGTGATATGATTAGAGTGAAATTCCCAAAGGTTTTAGGGAGTGAACGTAGGTGCTGAGTTTGGCACCGAACCACTATAAACTCTCTATGTTTGTGGTTGCTTGATTGTCTGTGTTATTATTCTATTCACTGCACTACACCGCTACCAAGTAAATTCGAATTAGGGTTAAAGCACATATCTACGATAGCAATTAATTTTTAATAACCCAATTCACTCCCCTATTGGGTTGCTACATCTGGGCAACACAAACAATAGTCAAACTATCTCTACTGCTGTCGCTGATACCTTTTCTCCACTGCCTACTCTCATCGTGAAATCTCCCACATGATAATCCCGGGCAGACTCAAGCATCTTCAAAGAAACGCAAACATGGTTAGATGCTCCTAAATCAATAATCCAGCTTAAAAAATTATTCTTAACTAAGCATGTTTCCATGACTAGTAAATCTAATTTACCTTGTTTCTTTTGTGGTTCAGCTCATCAAGGTACTTTTTACAGTTCCTTTTCCAATGGTCGTCTTGATGACAGTGGAAACACTTTTCTTTAGGTTTAGGCTGAGCAGCCTTTCCCTTCTTTTTTTGGATCTTCTTATTGTTGTCCTTTTGCTTTTTCACATTTTTCTTCTTTTTTGAAAAAAAAAGGAATCTTCTTAGCTATATTGGCTTCAGCAATATTTGCCTTGCCACCCTTATCATCTATAAGGGTCTCATAAATTTGCATCTCATTCAGAAGTTCAGTTAGATTATATTTCTTATGATTCATAATATAATTAGTCTTGAATTGGAGAAAAGCAGGAGATAATGTCTTCAAGATCATACCAACCTGAGTCTTTTCATCAATTTTAGCTCCATTGATTTCAGCCTCATTGAAATAATTGATTATTTTGAGGACGTGCTCACGAACAGAAAAATCATTCTTTATTTTGCCATTCATAATGGCTTTTACAGCTTCGTGGCGAGCCGATCAGATGGCTGTCCAAATATCTTCTGCAAAGATTCCATAATCTCTCTTGTAGTTTCAAGGGCTTCGTGCTTAGTTCTAAGCACCCCATTCATTGCTGCTAACAAATAGCACGGGCCTTGTTGTTTGTAACAACCCAACGATTGTACTCTTCAATAACAGCTTTGGAGGCGCTGAAGGATATAGTGATAGTTTTTATTAATGAGGAGGATATTCATGTTGCTTTTTCACTTAACAAAATTTTCACCAGTTAAAACTTAAGAGGCAAGAAGTGAAAAAATTGGGTTTAACATATTTATTAAAAAATAAAAATATATTTTTAATAAATAATTACATAAATATCATCACATAATTTAAGACAAAGTAAATATGATGCATGAATGCACATATTAAAATACACAAAAAAATATGTTTACTTTAAAGGCCTAAGGAATTTTAATCTTTATAACTAAGTGCTTTTGTAGGGTAGGTCAAATAGTTGCTAATTAAAATGAGACTTTCTTAATTAATAAATATCTTCCAAAATATCTCATATTTCAAATACTCATTAATTTTCTTAAATTTTGATCAAGAAAATAATTGACTAATTTAATTATTTCTTCATGAGTGCATCGTATTAGATTTTTAAGACTTAACTTAGAAATTACTACCGTATGGTAGATCAATTCTAAAATACATCTTAAAAATCATATCTCATGGGAGACATCCTTGCTATTGCCATTAGTAGACACCCTTCATAGGGAGGACAAAATCGCGTCTCGAGGCACTACTAATAACTCACGGTGTTGTACTAACGATGGAGACCAAGGGCTTATATTGTCATATTACTCCTTCCACTCATTATTTATAAAAATATATTTTATTTATAAAACAACTCTTGTTTCATAAATCTTTAGTTAATTTAAACAATTTAAATCACTAAGATTTTATAATTTTAAATATTTTAAAATTATAAAATAGGTTAAATGTGATAATTTAACATTTAAATTTAAAACTTCACATTTTTCATATTAATTTTACAAATCCAATTGCTAAATTAATTTATAAATTTAATCTCATTAAATTTATTACAAAGTGCATTAAATTAATTTACTAAAACCTTTTAGTAAAAAATAAAATAATAATGTACTTAAATGCATGATATACAACAAATAGATAGGCACTTTTTTATCTAATATGGCATATAATATGCATGGCAATGTGATTATTATCAACATAACAAAAACATTTAATAGAAAGCGAGATGGAAAAATTTAGCCGGGTTCCATGAAATGCAAAAATTACAATCCAAAATAAATCTCAAAGAGTCACCAAGGAGCCAAGCAACATGACCCCTGTGGGCTAGTGGCCAAACAAGTTCTGTTTTAAAACATGGTGTCACGCCCCAGATCCAAATTTTCAGCTACGGTGACAACCCGCTGCATGCCCGGCATACAAGGCATCCCAAATTATGACACATAAATCAATATAAGGCAATCAAATATATATCCAAAACTAGAATTTAAAACAAACCATAACTATAGGGTTTGGGCTACAAGCCTTACACACAAGTATAACAGGGGTTACATCAACATAATGGAACTAATTTATTTAAATAGAAGCTCCATCACTTAAATCCTTCTTCACTCTTAAGGCTCTGAAAAACATTGTGAGATTTACATGAGCTCACACTCAATAAGTAAGCCTATGTGATGTAAAAATAATCATAGCATTTAAAGATATTTTCAGATCACATTCTCATGAAAAGCTTCCAATTTGCAAATACATTTATCATAACATGCTAACAGAACATGTAAAATATAATTTGGGAAGCTTAAGTATACCATAAATACCAGCATATACAATGTAACAAACCCACTGTTTATATATATATATTCACTATCTCATTCATTATGTGTCACACGGCCCTACAACACCCAACTAGTGTATACTCTTAAATGTCCCTTAAGAGGAAGGGTCCTGGTACCAGCGTTATGCCATATATCATAATCTATCACAACACAACCTCTAGATGTGTGTCCTCCACATATCTTCCCCTATGAAGGTGGGTCCCATATCACAATCCATTACAACACATCCTCTAGATGTGTGTCCTCCATATATCTAACCCTTGGAGGTAGGTCACGTGTCACTTGGCATTTCACATCACATGAGAACCGCGGTGACACATATAAGTATAATTTAATGTCATCATCATAATTGCATGTCACACATCATGCATCAACATAAGCATCAGTTCCTCATATCACATATACATTGGTTTGAACATTTTTAACAATTGCATATAGACATATCAATAGTACCAATATATTTTGCAAAGTCAAATCAGCATATACTTTACCTTTTGCATAATTTATAAATCCACTACTTTGCAAAATATAGGAGTTGTATATAACCATAGCAATTACTCATTTGTAAATTCATGGTACTATTCAAAATAGTCAATATAAATAAAACTCTATTTTTCTTTATTTCATAAATATGTATGCAACTATAAATCCAACGATTTATAAAATAATTTATGAAATTATAATAATTGGCTTACTTACCTTAGTACGCAAATCCCAAATGGTAAACCAGCTAATTAGACATCTGGGTACCTATAGCATCATTTTACATAATTAATTCTCTAAAATCTGAATAATAAAGTGACCCTTAAAACTCTACCCAACTAATCCATGGGCCCAACCTTGGGCTCGAATATCTCTCTCCAATTTCCTCTCTATCACTCTCTTTCTCTCTCGGACATGGAAGGAAGCAGATGACTACCTTGAGGAAATGAGCGCTGGGTTAAAGGAGGAAGTCACCCTCCACTCAATATAAACCCAACGCAACGCCTCGGTCCAGGGACTCGGAAGACCCATTCGTTATGCGGAAATAGGAAACCCAGCCGCTACGCATAACCGCGGGAGTCCCAGGTGTCACCCATTTCAGGGATCCTACGTTAAGCCTCATGAACTAGGGAATTAAGATCCCGGGGGTTACAAGGAATTAAGATCCTGGGGGTTACATTCTCTCCCTTATAAAATTTTGACCTCGAAATTGATGCATTTTAATTAAACTATAGAATTCAAATAGGTTCTATTCAAAAGTCAACAATCTTGTATAGATAATTTACCTGCAAATAATTATGGATACTTCATTTTCATTTCCTACTCAGTTCCCAAGTAGCCTTCCTCTCAGAATGATTACTCCACTGTACCTTGACATAAGGAATGGTATATCATCAGAACTTGATCCTTGCGGTCCACGATACGCACAGAATTCTCCTCATAAGACAAGTCTTTCCTCAACTGTATAGGCTCATACTCTATTACATGGCCGGGGTCAGAAATATGCTTCCTCAACATAGAGACATGAAACACATTATGTACCCCAGATAGAATCGGAGGCAGTGCCAGGCTATATGCTACCTTTCCAATTCTGCTTAAGATCTCAAAAGGTACAATATAACGTGGGCTTAGTTTTTCTCTAATCCCAAATCTCATCACATCTTTGGTTGGTGAAACCCTTAAGAATACATGGTCCCCAACCTGAAATTCCAATTTTCTCCTTCTAACATTAGCATAACTCTTCTGCCTGCTCTGAGCTATACGAAGACGCTTCCTGATTAAATGCACCTTATCAATTGTCTGCTAAACCAGCTCAGGGCCTAGCAATTTCCTCTCCCCCACATCATCCCAACATAAAGGAGGTCTGCACCTCCTACCATACAGAGCTTCAAATGGAGCCATCTGGATACTGGCCTGGTAACTGTTATTATATGCAAACTCCACTAAAGGTAAGTGGTTATCCCAAGCTCCACCCAAGTCCATCACACAGGCTCGCAACATATCTTCCTGAATCTGTATGGTCCTCTCTGATTGTCCATCTGACTGGGGATGATAGGTTGTACTTTAATCTGGTTTCCAAAGCTTATGAAGACTCTTCCAGAACTGGGGCACAAATTTGGTATCCCTATCTGATACAATAGATATATGAACACCATGAAGTCTCACAATCTACTTAATATACAAACTAGCCAATCGTTCACTAAAGACCCCAACTCTGAAAGGTAGGAAATGAGCTGATTTTGTTAGTCTGTCCATAATAACCCAAACAGCATCATTACTCCTGGGAGTTTTGGGCAGACCAGTCACAAAGTCCATCGCAATCATTTCCATTTCCACTGAGGAATCATCAGAGACTGAAGAGGTCCCGTAGGCCTTTGATGCTCGGCCTTCACTCGCTGACACACCAAGCACTTGGTCACATACTGAGTAATCTCCCTCTTCATACCTTTCCACCAAAAATTTTCTCTTAAGTTTCTATACATCTTAGTGCCATCCGGATGCACAGTATAGGGAGAGTAGTGAGCATCCTTCAAAATTTTGGCCTTTAGCTCCTCAATATTTGGCACACAAAGTCTTCCTTTAAATTTCAGGAATCCATCCTCTATTACATAAAATTCTTTTTGAACTCCTGACTGCACAGCTTCTTTAATCTTTTGTAAATCTGGATCTTCTATCTGGGAGGACTTGATTCTGCCAACTAGGGTTGGCTGGAGTACAAGTGCTGCAATAAGCCCATCATACCGCTATACTCTCAATCCAACTTCCCACCTCTCAAGGTCTCTCAATATGTGAGGCTGGAAAGTAATCATAGCAGCTAACTCAGAAGAGGATTTTCTGCTCAAGGAATCAACTACTACATTGGCCTTCCCCGGATGGTAGTGTAGGGTCAAGTCATAATCCTTCAGTAGTTCCAACCACCTCCTCTGCCTCAAGTTCAGCTCCTTCTGTGTGAAGATGTATTTTAGATTCTTATGATCTGTATACACATCACACGACACTCCATATAGATAATGCTGCCAAATCTTCATAGCATAAACCACAACAGCCAATTCCAAATAATGAGTAGGGTAATTTTGCTCATAAGGCTTCAGTTGTCTGGAGGCATAGGCTATCACCTTCCCATTCTGCATCAGAACGTATCCCAATCTTTTCCGAGAGGCATCAGTATATAGAGTAAAACCTTCAGATCCTGTCGGAAGAACAAGAATGGGAGCTATCACTAGGCGCTGCTTTAACTCCTGAAAACTTTTCTCACACTCCTCTGTCCAGTCAAACTTCACTCACTTTTCTTTTGGGTTAAGCGAGTTAGTGATAGAGCAATGCAAGAAAAGTTCTCCACAAATTTACGGTAGTATCCAGCTAGCCCCAATAAGCTTCTAATTTCTACTACATTGGAAGGTCAGCTCCAGCTTATGATAGCCTCAATCTTTTTGGGTCCACCGATATGCCATCTTTGGATATTATATGACCCAAGAAAGATACTTGATCCAACCAAAAATTATACTTCTGCAGCTTGGCATAAAGTTTCTTCTCTCGAAGAATCTGAAGCACAATTCTCAGATGCTACTCATGCTCCTTATGGCTCTTGAAATATATCAAGATGTCATCCATAAAAACCACCACGAATTGATCCAAGTATGGCTTAAAAATTCTATTCATCAAATCTATGAATACTGCTGGGGCATTAGTTAACCCAAACGGCATCACCAAGAACTCATAGTGGCCATATCTGGTCCTGAATGCTGTCTTAGGCACATCCCCCTCCTTGACTTTGAGTTGATGGTACCCTGACCTAAGATCAATCTTTAAGAATATCCGAGCTCCTTAGAGTTGATCAAACAAGTCATCAATCCTCGATAGAGGGTACTTATTCCGCACTGTTACCTTATTGGTTTTTCGGTAATCAATGCAGAGCCGAAGACTGCCATCCTTCTTCTTAACAAATAGAACTGGAGCACCCCAAGGAGAAACACTGGGTCTGATAAATCCCCGATCTAGGAGCTCCTGCAATTGATCCTTTAGTTCCTTTAGCTCAACTGGGGCCATGCGGTAAGGGGCCTTGGATATAGGTCTAGTTCCAGGAATTAGATCAATGGAGAACTCGACTTCTCGATCTGAGGGCAAATCAGTCAGATCATTAGGGAAGACATCAGGGAATTCTCGAGCTATAGGGATTTCTCCAACTTGGTCTCTTCCTGCTGAAGATCCTTGGCTACAGCAAGAAATCCTTGACCACCATTCATCAGATACTTTCTCGCCTATAGTGCTGATATGAATACTGAGGCTAAGTGTTTCTGATCATCAGAAAAACTGAATTCAGGCTGGCTTGGAACTTTGAAGTTGACAATCTTCCTGAAGTAGTTTACTGAAGCATGATAGGAGGCCAACCAATCCATTCCAAGAATAACATCAAAGAACTTCAGTGGAAGGACAATTAGATCAACATTCAACCTCCTATCCTCCAAGACAATTTGGCAGGATTTGCATACTGTTTCAACCTTCATAATATCTCCATTTGGAAAAGCAATATGCAACTCTTGCTCCAGAGGAACGGGTGTCAATGATGCATTCTTGTCAAGATAGATGTCAGATATGAAAGAATGCGTGGCACCCAGATCAATTAAAGTTTGAGCATAAGCAGTGCCTACTTTAATCATTCCTGGACATAAGTGTAATTTATTTTTAACATTAAAGCATTAAAGATTTAACTTACTTCTCTAATTAACTTTCAATGTATGACACTAAGAATGTAATACTAGATATGAAGTTAAGAATTAGAGGCGGCAGCATCCTACTGAATGAGGGTGAAGACCCTCCCATAGGTTATCGGTGGCTGTTGTTGATGCTGCTGACTCATCCCTTGACTGGAAGAGGGCTGCTGATCCTTCCGAAGGGGATAGGTGGCCACCTTGTGATCAGTCTTCCCACAAAGGAAGTAGGCACCAGACATACCGCGGCAAGGCCTTCTTGGGTGAAAGTTCCCACAGTGAAGGCAACGAGTCTCCTTGTTCCTTTGTCCTGGGGCCTGATGTGCACCCTTTTTTTTGGCCTGAGCTAGGGGTTGGCCAGAATTAGGCCCTTTCCTCTTCCTCTGTTGTTTCCAATCCCTTTGAACAGCATTCATATCCCTCTCAATCACTAAGGCCTTATTCACCACAGCATTGTAGGTGAGAAGATCAAATGCATTGACTGCTTGCCTCAGTCTGGGTCGCAGTCCCTCAGTGAATCTGGTGATCTTGGCCATTTCATTGGTCATAATATATGGAGCAAATCGGGCCAACCTGATGAATTCAACTTCATACTAGGCCACAGAAAGATTCCTTTGCTCCAATTTGATAAACTCTGATTCCATCTATCTCTGCACACTCTTGGGGAAGTATTTGTCAAAAAAGCCTTCCTAAACTGTCCCCAAGAGATAATTTGTTCACCTCGACGCTGTTCCTCAACTAACCACCAGTCATAAGCCTCTCCCTAGAGAAGATATGTGGCAAATCTGATCCGCTCCATCTCCTGACTACCATGGGCCGAAAAGCCTTCTCCATGTCTCGCATCCATCGCTCAGCATCAACATGATTGGTGGATCCAGAGAAAGGGGCAGGAGCAAACTTTTTGAAATCTGCAAACCTACGGCCAACCCCTACCCAGGGTTGAGGTGGAGTAGGTTGGGTCAATGGTGCATATTGGAAAGGTACGGTTGGCTGAGTTTGTGGAGCAGGAGGGGTAGGCTGAGGTTGCGGAATGATAGGGGTAGGCTGAGTCTACGGGGCAGTGGGAGCAGGCTGAGTCTGCGGAGCAGTGGGAGCAGACTGAGTGGACAAGGCCTATAGAATCTGATGCTGCATGTCCCTCATCGACTGTGCCATACCCTAGAGAACCTGAAGAATCTTGGTCTGGAGTCACTGCTGATCAGTCTCAACTTGAGTGACATGGCCTGCACCACCGGTAGCTTCCTGACCTCCCTGCTGACAAGCATTACCAACCTGGGAGCCTTCATCAATTTGTTGGCTCCTAGTACGACGAGCCATTCATATCTCCTGATAAATTAGTTGATCATTAATATCATAATAAATTTTGCATTTCAGGCTTCCAAAACATACTACCTGAAATTCCTGTAAGGTTATAATTGTCTCAATATCATCTTAGTATTTTGCCTAAAGTGTCATTATGTAAGTGTCTCTAAGGTCATAACCTAGGCTTTGATACCACTAAAACTGTCACCCCACAGACCCAAAATTTTGGGCTAGGGTGACAACCCGCCGCATGCCCGGCATGCAAGGCGTCCCGAATTATGACACATAAATCAATATAAGGCAATCATATATATATCCAAAACCAGAATTTAAAACAAACCATAACTATAGGGTTTGGGCTACAAGCCTTACACACAAGTATCACAGGGGTTACATCAACATAATGGAACTAATTTATTTAAATAGAAGCTCCATCACTTAAATCCTTCTTCACTCCTGAGGCTCTGAAAAACATTGTGAGATTTACATGAGCTCACACTCAATAAGTAAGCCTATTGTAATGTAAAAATAATCATAGCATTTAAAGATATTTTCAGATCACATTCTCATGAAAAGCTTCCAATTTGCAAATACATTTATCATAACATGCTAACAGAACATGTAAAATATAATTTGGGAAGCTTAAGTATACCATAAATACCAGCATATACAATGTAACAAACCTACTGTTTATATATATATATATATTCACTATCTCATTCATTATGTGTCCCACGGCCCTACAACACCCAACTGGTGTATCACTCTTAAAAATCCCCTAAGAGGAAGGGTTCTGGTACCAGCGTTATGCCATATATCATAATCCATCACAACACATCCTCTAGATGTGTATCCTCCACATATCTTTCCCTGTGGAGATGGGTCTCGTATCACAATCCATTGCAATACATCCTCTAGATGTGTGTCCTCCACATATCTACCCCTATGGAGGTGGGTCACATGTCACTTAGCATTTCACATCACATGAGAATTGCGGTGACATATATAAGTATAATTTAATATCATCATCATAATTGCATGTCACACATCATGCATCAACATAAGCATCAGTTCCTCATATCACATATACAGTGGTTTGAACATTTTTAACAATTGCATATAGAAATATCAATAGTACCAATATATTTTGCAAAGTCAAATCAGCATATACTTCACCTTTTGCATAATTTATAAATCCACTACTTTGCAAAATAATAGCAGTTGTATATAACCATATCAATTACTCATTTGTAAATTTATGGTACTATTCAAAATAGTCAATATAAATAAAACTTTATTTTTTTTTATTTCATAAATATGCGTGCAACTATAAATCCAACGATTTATAAAATAATTTATAAAATTATAATAATTGGCTTACTTACCTCAGTATGCAAATCCCAAATGGTAAACCAGCTAATTAGACATCTGGGTACCTACAGCATCATTTTATATAATTAATTCTCTAAAATCTGAATAATAAAGTGACCCTTAAAACTCTACCCAGACTAATCTACGGGCCCAACCTTGGGCTCAGAATATCTCTTTCCAATTTCCTCTCTATCACTCTCTTTCTCTCTCGGACATTGAAAGAAGCAGATAACTATCTGGAGGAGATGAGCGTCGGGTTAAAGGAGGAAGTCACTCTCCAACTCAATATAAACCCCATGCGACGTCTCGGTCCAGGGACTCGAAAGATCCATTCGTGAAAATAGAAAATCCAGCCGCTACGCATAACCGTAGGAGTCCCAGATGTTACCAGTTTCAAGGATCCTACGTTAAGCCTCGTAAACTAGAAATTAAGATTCGGAGGGTTACACATGGCCATTGGAGCATGGCCTTGTTGCCATGCCTCCCTTTCATGCTATCATGTAACAACAAGGGATTTTATAAACAGCATCCCTACAGACCCTTCTTTCAAGGCCGTGACGTCTGATGGGGCCTCCACCCTTTTGTCAAGGAGTGTCCAGGTCCCTTCTTGTTGGTTCATTGAAAAAAGGTGTCAGGTAACGGTGAGTCCCAGGGCATATTGGGTGCATGGTGCAGTGGCCCATAATCCTTCAGAGCGGTAGGAATTTGCTGCGTGAAACCAGCCTCACGCACTCCCCTTTATTCATAGAATTGGAGGGGCGAAGCCCAAGCCTTCGCTGAGCCCCACGTATCGCTAGCGCTGCCCAACTAGGCTGCTGTTTTCAAATTTAAAAATTTAAATTTAAAAAGAGACCACGTGCTATTTCTAACTCTTTCCGAAAACCGCCGGAAGGGGCATGCAAAGAGACCACGTGCATCCGGAAGAGGAGATGCCAATAGTATTCTTTGCAACGCCATTTTTTTCTTTCGCACGTGGCATGGCTTGGGATACGGATAAAAAATTTTAATAGTTGATTAGAAAGATTACTTATGTCATAAATATATATATATATATATATATATATATATATATATATAGGTTAATGCCCAAATATTCTTACAGATATTTGTTTGATCCAAACTTTTCGGAACTCTTTTCAAAACCATGAAGATCTTATTCATCAATATAACTAAAAATAACCTCATAAATCCTATATGCAATTAATCTAATCAAAAAAAAAATTGCATAACTGATTTCATGGAACAAAAAAAATTGCAACCTATTTTTCTATCGTAAATCTTATATTTTGAGAGAATAATAACGGCCATCCTTCTTTTAATTAAATAATTAATTAACTAAAATATTAAGATAACTTTTAACTTTGGTGATTACTTCAACATGAGGTGTCCCATATATATATATATATATATATATATATATATATATATCCAACAACCTGGTTTCTTTTGATATCATGGGATGATATCGAAGTAAAAAAATCTTTTAGATAATCTCATATATTTCTTCAACAATAATAACTTCCACATATACCCTCATTGTGGAACATGCCTGCCTACGATGTGTTCCCTATCACACCATATAATTTTTTATTTAAAATAATTTTTACTTTTTTTAAATAATTATATTAATTAAAATAGAAATTAATCCAATTAATCTTTGTTTGATAATTAATTTGAAATTCTAAAATCCAAATTAATAATTCAACCCAAGTTCACATAATTTAATGGAGCCGAGAAACTATGGACATTATAATTTTAAGCTTCAATAATTTTGACATTCAATTAACACCTTTATTAAAATATCAAAATTATTAATTCCAAATTACTCCACTAAAAATTTAGAATTGTACTCTCAAAATTATAAAATTAATATATATAGTCACTACATATAAATCAATCCTTTATAAACGATTCGTAATTAAAGCTAGACATTTTTTATTAACCTCTTTAATTATATCTTTCTCTGTAAGTACCATTGATTCTGTAATGAATAATATATTTATCATCTAATAGCGCTCTTATTATTCAAGCCCCTAATCAACACTTATGGAAATCATCATATGACTTCTTTACGAAGGTATGGATTTTTTCTTATATATTAATATTTTTGGCTATTATATATGTTCAATATACCAAAAATTTGATACTATTTTTTTGTGTACCCGCATATCAAAAAATATAATACAATAAATAGGAGTCTATTAATTACTCAGAATTAAGATCGATTATATATGACCATCATTGATTAATTTTAAATGCTATATTTTAACAACAAAATTTATTAGAGATTTATAATTAATTGCGTTCCAGTCCTATATAACCAAATTATATAAAGTGCTTTCATTCTGATAATCTCATTATCAATAATCCGGATAAGATCGTTTCATTCAGAATGTAATGAACCGTGCTAGTAATTTTAAATTAAAGATCCCAACTTTAATTTATAATTATGGATATATTTAGATTATTTTACTTTAAATATTATTCTCTGTATATAACACTTATATACAATATTTAAAGTCACATTTAAATAATCCAAAAAATTTTGATTTTATAAAGCATCAAAACATGCATGCAAAAATAATATTAAAATTTTTTTAAATTAATCAGCAAAATAATAAATCTTATTTATTTATGGGCACATATCCCAACACCTATAAACTCTACTAGTTAAAGGATAGAAGGGCAAAATGTATTACTTAAAATGATCTATATATGGTCTTAAGCAATCAGCTAGACAATGGTATTTCAAATTTCATGAAGCTATTACATCGACTAGCTTGAAAATGATTAAGAAAAACCATTGTGTATACATTAAGAAAACAAAAGATAGAATTTTGATTTTATTGTTGTACGTGGATGATATTCTTTTAGCTAGAAATAACATAGAGTTAATCAATGCCACTAAAGAGGGGTTGTCCTTTATCTTTGAGATTAAAGATATGAGTAAAGAGAAATATGTCCTTGGAGTGAGAATCCTAAGGAATTGCTCTAAGAAATTTCTTGGTTTGTCTCAAGAAAATTTGAGAAAATCTTAAAATAATTCTAGATGCACTATTTGAAAACCATTGACACCTCAATTAAGAAGGATTGTATTTTGAGCCTCAATCAGTGCCTCAAGACAAATGAGGAAATGAAAGAATGAGAAGGGTTCCCTATGCTAATGTAGTAGGAAGCTTGATGTATACTATATTGCATACTCAACCTAACATTTGCTTTGCAATCGGCTTAATTAATCAATACTAAAGTAATTCGAAACTTACTTACTGGGAAGTAGTTAAAAGAATCTTCTATCATGCTCATGGTACTATTAAAATTCATCCTATGCTATCAAGAATGAGACTTGAAATTGAAAGGTTCTATGACACGAATTAGGCTGCTGATAGAGACAAGCAAACATTCACCTTAGAATATGCATTCATTCTAGGATGGGGAGCTGTCTCTTGGTGCAACAAGAAGCAAAGTTGCATCACCCTCTCTATAATGGAAATCAAATGTTGCCTGCTCAGTGGCTGTTTAGGAGGCGGTGTGGCTAAAGAGATTTTGAGTCATCTCGAGGTTTCAGCTGGTCATCTCGAGGTTTCAGCTGGTGCTTATAAGGCTATCTATATTTGTTCTAATAACATGACAGCATTACAATATGCTAATGATCCAAAATATCATGGTATAATGAAGCATATTTATATAATATATCATTATATTTGAGACATGATCAAGTAAGGTAAAGTCACACTTTATAATGATGGCTGATTTGTTATACTAGTAGAATGATGGCTGATTTGTTGACTAAGCCTATTACTAGAGATATATTCTAGACCCATGTAAGATGCTTGGGTCTTTATAGAATTTGGTTAACAAGGTTATACTTTGGATATTATTGAAATAAACTATTTGTTTTATTGCCCTTTATAATGTCCTTCATAAATGTGATGGCATAAGGTATGTGAGTGTATGAATGTCAAAGGCTTAGATCAGCATATTCACATGAGTGATTGCCTAAACACTTTTATGGTGAATAGGATGGAACAAGACTGACTATAATTGATGCTTGAGTGGTGACATTATGACAAAATGCATAAGTTGCATGGAACATGAAAGGTGCATATGTTGCGTGAAAAGTTGCATTAATTATAGGAAATATCGTAGGCTACATGAATTGCAGGTAATGTTGCCTCAATTGGAACTGAGATGAGACTCAAAAGAGTTAAATATAAAGTACATTTAGTGATACAGGCAAGCTGAAAGGAGATAACAACTAGTCTCGCACCAGCTCCTTGAGAGTCTTCGATTCAGCATCTCTGATTGCCTTAGAAAAAGTTATGGCCTCGCACCACTCAAGCTAAGAATAATTCCAAGCCAAGAGAAAAAAATAATTTCTTATAATTTTATTACTCAAATTGTTCAATGATTTAATGGAGATATACTAGGAGCCTATTTGTGGAGCAAAATTGGTCCAATAGATGTCTAACTAGAATTAGGACTCTGAATTAATAAGGACTAAACACTTCCAAAAATAAAAGAATAGAATTGTTCTCTAACTCTATGCTAACAAAAATAAGACTACTAAAATAGAAGCAAATAGGATTCCTAAAGATAAGTATCCTATATATAGAGACTAGGAACAGAATAAGACTCCTAAGAAGATTTATAATGAAGTTTCCTTAAAAGTCAAAAAAAAAAATTTATTTTTGTCTTTTTATATTGCATCATTTAGTATGTCCACAAATCCATATATATATAGAGCCTAATGAAGCTGAACTTAAGCATATATGTGAGTGCTCAAGTTGGATGTTTTCAAAATGCTTGGACTTAAGTTCATATATATGGCATTTAAGATTGACATAGCCTATTAAGTGGGAGGTCTGTCGTAGCTTTTCTTTTCCAGGTCAGCTCTTCGCTTCTTCTAAACCTCTATGTTCCTTCTTCCAATAATAAGTTTCCAGTCCTGGACCTCAGAGGATGATTCAGAGGATCGTCCTTCTCCCCCGAAAGTTTCATGCTTCTCCTTCTTCTTCCCCTTCTCCTTCACCTCAATACGCATTGATTGATCTGTACATGCGTGCGCATATGGATGAAAATGTTCTTACCACATGCATGCATGCGAGCTAGGATTAATCATCTCGCATGCATGGCACGTCCTGCACAGCGTGTGATACATAAAATTTTCATGATCAAATTAGTTTGACGCTATTAGACCAGCACCCGTAAAACTGAAGTTTTATATAATGAGACCGGGTCAAAGTTGATGCATCTTGGAATCAAACCTCCGCACGTTGTCTAAAGTGCAAGAAATTTTATTTTTTTTCAGGAGGATAAAACGAGGATTCTGCTGGCAAATGAAGTCATGATTAAGTGCTTTGATCAAAACCGGATGGCGTCAGAGTCGTCCACCAGGTGCTCTTCTTCTGTAGCATCATCAAAACCGGATGCTGGGAGGCATATATATGTATAGGGCCGCCATTAATTAATTCCCACCCTCGACAAAGCTTACCACGTTTCAGATACGGCTATAGCCTTGCATTTTTTTTTTTTTAAAAAAAAAACTATAATCCAACCTTGGAACTTTTTAAAAGCAGCCCGAAGTTTTGAGTTTCCATTAACGACCCATGCTGGTCATCGTAACAGCTTATTACCATACCAGCAGCCAAAGTTTTCCTACTACAACCCGATGCATGTAACCACGATTCTTGATGTCATCAAGTTGCCAACAAGCCAGATGATCAATTAACCACGTGTACCTCTCTCTCTCTCTCTCTCTCTCTCTCTCTCTCTCTCTCTCTCTCTGAGGTCCCACAGATTTTGAATGCCATATTCATTCCGTTGTTGCCTTCCCGATCCGTCGAAGACAACCTCGGTGGTAGATCCGTTTCTTTCCTCTTCTCCTGATCTCCTTCCATCGATCCCTCGTCTGATCCTTTAAAAGATATATATATATATATATATATATATATATATATATATTGTTGCGATCAAATCTAATGCGATGAACGCCGGGCAGCTGGCTAGGATTGCTGTGCGCAGAGGGGCCGCCGTCTTCCTTCTGGAGCCTGCAAAAAGTCCCGGACCGGTGGTTCCGGCGGGGACCCTCCGACGCCCAAGTTAGTGAATCGTCGAACAGGGATAAGATTCTTGACAGAATTATTTTTAGAGAAAGTTCCAGAAAGAGTCCCCTTGCATGGAGCTCGGGTCCTCTTTTTATACCTGTCGAGGATCCCATTTACCTCGGTCTGTTGGAACCGTCGAATCTGTCCCATTGTGATGTTTCATCGAACGGTAAGTCGTTGGACTGTTGCCGGATAAGGGCTGCTTATAGCGGTAACTGCCGATCAGGCTAACACTTGCCCGTGATTTTGGTGAGCGAGGTGCTTGGCAGTAGGCCTTAGATCACGGGATCGGATGCATGAGACTAGTCATTGTGTATGTGGGAGATACTGAAGGCCGACCCTGGGGGCCGACGCGGGGGCCGGTGCCGGAGCCAAAGCCTCAGCACTGGAAGCCGGTGCTGAGGGCCAATGCTGGAGGCCGACACTGGGCGCCGGTCCTTGGTGCCAACGCGGAGTTGGTCTTTGGTGCCGACGCTGGAGGCAGACGCTGGGCACCGGTTCTTGGTGCCAATGCGGAGTTGGTCTTTGGTGTCGACGCTGGAGGCAGACGCTGGGCGCCGGTCCTCGGTGCCAACGCGGAGTTGGTCTTTGGTGCCGACGCTGGGCGCCGATCTTTAGTGCCGTCGCTGGAGGCCAGCATTGAGGCCGACGCTGGAGGCCGGCGCTGAGGGCCGATGCTGGAGGCCGACGCTGGGCGCCGGTCCTTAGTGCCTTCGCTGGAGGCCGGCACTGGAGGCCGGCACTGGAGGCCGACGCTGGAAGCCGGTGCTGAGGGCCGAGGCTGGAGGCCGACGCTGGGCGCCGGTCCTTGGTGCCAACGCGGGGTTGGTCTTTGGAGGTCTTGGGTTTTGTTGTCACATCATTACCTTCGAAAACCGTGCAAAAGATAATACTACCCAAGCAAACGGCCAGCCGTATCAGATGCCCCCCCATCCCTGAGATGGGTGAGCGTTTACCTACCCGCAAAAGGGGTGGCAATATCCTCTAGGCGGCCGGTTTTCACGTCATTATCTCGCCTTTGTTGGGATTAGGGAGGATTTCCCTCGGGCAGTGTTACGAAAAGGCGAGCGGTATCATTGCGATAAGGTTAATGCCTCCCTTTTCGTCGGTGGTCTTTTCGAGTTCTTCGCATTGGCAGTCGTCGAAACGCCTCCCAATTGACGACGGACGCATGGTTGAACCGGACGATTGTGGGGTGTCTAGAGAGGGCGTTATGAGGACAAATAGCCCTCGTCTTCCCATCTTCCTCATTTCTTCCGCTGCTGCCCCCTTTCGAGTCCGCCAGCGTTCCTCTGTTTCCTGTGTTCATTCTCTTCCCGTGCCCTGTTTTTCGGCTCGAGTTTTCCAGGTTAGTTCCCATGGCTTCCTCATCTTCTTGCTCCATCTCTGGTTCCTGGGGGGGTTCCCACCATCCTTCTCAGACTTCCGACTCCCTATCCAGCCAATGGTCCACCCCTTCATCTAACCATTCTTCACCGGAGCAGCGACCAACCAATCATCCCCTAACCGGGACTCGTCCGGCCGGCGGGCGGATTTCCGTCCGGAGCCAGTCAATGGCTGCCGGTCCCTCTAGGGTTCCCAAGGAGTCCCCCGAAGGGACTGCGTCCTCTATGTCTGCTAAAGACATGGTAAACCTAAGGGCCAAGTATAGCTTTCCTTCAGACCTTCATCTGTTCTTCCCTACCCCCAATGACAGGGTAACCTCTTCCCGTTCCGGAAGAGTTGCTTTGTACGGAGCCTTTTTTAAGGCCGGGCTCCGGTTGCCGATCCATCCTTTTATTCTCAATCTTCTAGACCGGTACTCCTTGACTCCTTCCCAATTAGTCCCCAACTCCATCCGAACTGTTGTCGATTTCCTGGTACTCTGCCATTTGCAAGGCATTGAGGCCAGTATTTCTTTGTTCCGCAGCTTTATACCCTTCGCAAACAGTCGGGTTGGTGGTCCTTCACCCCTAGGTCTAATAGGATTCTCAAATTATGCCTTCCTACTTCCGTTAAGGGGTGGAAGGACAAGTTTTTCTTTGCGGACATCAGTGGGGTTCGTGGAAGCTGGGGGATACCCAACATGGACGCCAATAGGGATCCCTCCATCCTTCCACGAGACCGGATGGCGTTTGGGCAGCTTCTGACTGCCGACATCCCTCGGTGTAATATGCTCTTAGCCGAGGAGAATCTTCATCGCGCCGGTTTAATTCCCGTGAGGGGTGAGCACTTGATCACTCGCCTCTCTTTTCCTCTGCTCCTCCTCCTCTTTTTTTTTTTTTTTTTTTTAACTATCCTTTGCATGTGTAGGGATGGCGCTGACACTTCATGAGCTTAAACAGGCAGCCACCAGGAAGAGGAAGGCTGCAGGGAACGCGCCCCTTGCCGAAAGGAGGGCCATTGTTAAAGTTCCAAGAAGGGCCGACACGGAGAGGGTTGGAGCCGGGAAGGCCGACGCGGGGAGGGCCAACACCGGTGGGGCTAAAGTCGTGAAGCCCCTGTGTACAAAAGTTTTGAAGAAGGGCGGCCCTAAAAGGGCCGACGCTGGAGAGGCCGAGGCCAAGAGGGCCAGGACTGCGGAATCCTTGTATGCAGGCGAGGCAGCCCAAGCTCAGGCCGACGAACCTGTCCCGGCAGACGCAGGGAGGGCCGATACCGGGGAGGTGGAACGGAGTCAACCGGAGAAGATCTCCAGCTTCAGCTCCCCCCATTATCCTACTCGACCTTTCCCCGAGGGGGAGGCGCCGTCGCCCTTGCCCAAGGCCTTAGAGACGGATAAAATTCCGGCGGTAATGGCGACGACTCCAGCCGCTACTCTGCCCCCCACGGAGGCAGCAGTCGAAGTGCCTCCGCCAGCCAAGGAGTCGGATGCGGCAGGCTCAGGGGCGGAACCAGCCTCTGTAGGCCCGACGCCCAGGGAAGAGAGGGGCGTCGATCCCTCCTTCCAGTCATTGTTGGCAAACCACGGCCGCTGGGCTGCACGGACCGTGGAGGAAGCCGCGGTGGTCGAAGTGCAAGAATATCTCCGGGGTCAGGGGAGAGTCGCCTTCTTCCACGAAGCATCGGTGGCGCATCTCTGGGTGAGCTTCCGCGCCATTATCACCTCTTTCCCTTCTCCTTTCTTTTTCTCATCTTGACATTTCCTCCAGGCCTTGAATTCTCTTGTCGCTCTTAAAACCTTTGGACCCTAAGCGATACCGCCGTCGAACAAGCACACGAGGAGATGTTGTCCCTCCAGATCAAGGCGGAGAAGTCGGCAATGGCTCTGGAGGACACTCGGGCCACCCTGAAGGGTGATGTCGCCCGGCTACGAGCCAAAAAGGCAGAGTATGCGTTAGAGGTTGCTCAGCGCCGCGCCGCCAATGAGCTAGATAATGCTCAGGTGGCCGAGGAGAAATAGAAAGCGGCCGAAGAGAAGCTGGAGGCGGCAGAATTGGAGGTGTGCGTCTTGAAGACCCAATTAAGTTCTGCCGCCGCTGAGACAAGCGCAGCCCAAGAAGCCACCCGCCAGTACATAGCCGAAATTGCAGATCTGAAGGCAGCGGTGGCAGAGGCCCAGGAGAGGGCTATCGAAGCTGAAAAGAAGGGGGCCGAGGCCGTAGAAAATTTTAGAAGATCCAAAGCCTTCGACAAGGAGGTGGCCGAGGCAGCGGCGCTTGCCTATGACGCCAGATTTCAAGATTACAAAGATAAAATCCAGGAGCTCTACGACCTGAAGGATATTGAGGGACTGAAGCCTGATGATGTCCCTGAGGATGATGCCCCAGCTTCGGGTGACCAGTAACAGCCTTTTGGTTTCTCTTTTTGTATCGATATATGCCTGACCTGGGTCGGCACTTTTGTAACCTTGCAACCATCAATGAATGTCTTTGATCCCTATTTCGCCCCTTTGGTTATTACTAGCTTTATTTATTCAAGCTGTCATGAATCACCCACCAGTAGGGCTATGTAGAGTAGGTTACGTGAAATAGGATCGTGAGCCATGACATTGTCCCAAGTGTTGGCACAAGGCCAACATTTGGTAGCGACGCGGGCATTAGTCGCTGGGCTCTAGTCTTTGGGTGCCGGAGCGGGTCCGGCTTTGTTGCCGACGCTAGACTCCGGTCTTAGTGCCAACACGGAGTGGGTCTTTAGTGTGCCAACGATGGGCGCCGGTCTTTATGCCAACGCAGAGTTGTATGCCAACGCGGGGTGGTCTTTGTGCCAATGCTGGGCGCCGGTCTTAGCGCCAACGCGGAGTTGGTCTTTGGTGCCGACGCTGGAGGCCGGTCTTGGTTGCCAACACGGAGTTGGTCTTTCATCAACGCGGAGTTGTATGCCAACGCGGGGTGGTCTTTGTGCCGACGCTGGGCGCCGGTCTTAGCGCCAACGCGGAGTTGGTCTTTGGTACCGACGCTGGAGGCCGGTCTTGGTTGCCAACACGGAGTTGGTCTTTCGTCAACGCGGAGTTGGTCTTTCGCCAACGCGGAGTTGGTCTTTGGTGCCGACGCTGGGCGCCGGTCTTAGTACCAACGCGGAGTTGGTCTTTTGCCAACGCGGAGTTGGTCTTTGGTGCCGACGCTGGACGCCGGTATTTGGTGTTAAGCATACTCATTTAAGAACAAGACCATGTTGATTATTCATGTATCAAATCAATTCAAATTAATGACGATAGAGTTCTATTGATAATACCGGCGCAAGTTGTCGGCATTCCAAGTGTGAGGGAGCGGTTTCCCGTCTAGTTCTTCGACTTTGTACGCCCCATGGTGGAGTACTTCCTTAACACGGTATGGTCCTTCCCATTTTGGTGCCAGCTTGCCCCCCTCCGTCGGCTTTGATACTTCAGCTTTTCGTAGGACAAGGTCTCCCGGCTGGAACGTCTTGGGTCGCACCCGAGAGTTGTAGTGCTTGGCTACTCGCTGACGGAATGCTGCCATGCGAAGCTGCGCCTGATCTCGCAGTTCTTCCACCAAATCCAGATCAGCCCTTAGCTGGTTTGAGTTGCTTTCTTCATGGTATAATTCTGTCCGGGGACTAGGAGCTCCTATTTCCACGAGGATTACCGCCTCGGTCCCAAAGACCAAGCTGAAAGGGGTTTCCCCTGTAGGAGCTTGTGGCATCGTGTGGTAGGCCCACAGCACACTGGAAAGTTCTTCCACCCAGCGCCCTTTGCAGCTATCTAGCCGAGCCCTAAGTCCTTGGAGGATGGTGCGATTAGTTACTTCTGCAGCGCTGTTGGTTTGGGGATGCCCTACCGAGGTGAATCGATGGTGGATGCCCAGGCCATCACAGAATTCTCGGAAGGCAGCATTATCAAACTGTCGGCCATTGTCCGTAACGAGGGTGTGCGGTAGCCCGAACCGGCATACTACGGATTTCCAAAAGAAATTCCTTACTTTGGCTTCCGTGATCTTAGCAAGAGCTTCTGCCTCGATCCACTTAGTAAAATGGTCGACTGCCACCACTAGGAACTTGCGTTGTCCGAAGGCAGAAGGGAATGGTCCCAGAATATCCATGCCCCACTGTGCGAAGGGCCATGGTGTAGCTAGAGGGGTCAGTTGAGACGCCGGTTGATGTTGGATGTTGGCATGCCGCTGGCAGCTGTCACATCTCTTAATGAGCTCGAAGGCATCCTCCTTCATTGTCAGCCAATAATACCCTTGACGTAAAGCTTTATATGCAAGAGCCCTGCCCCCCAGGTGGTTTCCGCATATCCCTTCGTGTATCTCCCGCAGTATATAACTGGCATCGGTAGGACCGACACATCTGAGAACGGGGTATGAGAACGACCTTCGATAGAGCTTTCCCTCCATGATGAAAAACTTTGGGGCTCTTCTTTTCAGTTTCCTAGCTTCGGCAGGGTCTTCTGGAAGGGTGCCTTCAGTAAAGTACCGGACATAGGCATCCATCCAGGAGGGCTCCTGCTCCACGGGTGCCATTTCTCTTGGTACTTCAATACTCGGGGCTTCTAAGTGCTCCACATAAGCCTTTCCCAACGTCCCATCAGCTGAGGCGGCAAGACGGGATAAGGCGTTGGCTCTAGCATTCTCCTGTCGAGGAATGTAGCTGACGCTGAAATGTGTGAAGGGGGAAATTGACGAGTGCACCATTTCTAGGTAGCGGGCCATGATGGGATCCCTTGCCTCGTATTCCTTTGTAATTTGGCTGGCAACCAGTTGGGAGTCGGTGAATACTCTAAGGCGTTTCACCCCAAGCTCTCGAGCCAACCTCACGCCGGACAGCAAGGCTTCATATTCCGCCTGATTGTTAGTGGCTGGAAAGAGGAAGCGAAGTGCACATTCGGTCACAACCCCATCCGAGTTGGCCAAGATGAGGCCTGCTCCGCTTCCTTGAGAGTTTGAGGCCCCATCCACATGGAGAACCCACTCCTCATCACTGGTTCCGAGGGGCTGAGTGTCCGTAAGAGGTTCTTTAGGTGGTTCGATCCCCCAAGTACATTCAACCAAAAAATCTGCCAGGACTTGAGACTTCATGGCCGACCGGGGGCGGAAAGATATATCAAACTCCCCCAGCTTGAGGGCCCACCTTGCCAGCCGGCCGAAAGTATCTAGACGAGCCAGAACTGCCTTCAAAGGCTGGTCTGTGATCACAGCGATCGGGTGGGCTTGGAAATACGGCCGCAGTCGCTGGGCAGACACAATCAATGCGAAGATGATTTTTTCCATGTTTGAATATCGGGTCTCTGCATCATGAAGCACCTTACTCGTATAATATACTGGCCTTTGTGTGCCATTAGTATCCACACGGACTAGCACAGAGCTAACAGCCTCAGGAGAGGCCGCAAGGTATAGAAGGAGTTCTTCTCCACCCGTCGGCTTGGCTAGCAGTGGCAGGGTAGATAAGAATTCCTTTAACCCTTCGAACGTCTCCTGGCATTCTTTTGTCCATTTGAACTCGTTGATTCTGCAAAGCGCCTTGAAGAAAGGCAAATACCTCTCAGCGGACTTGGATAGGAAGCGGCTTAGGGCGGCTACTCTTCCTGTCAAGCACTGTACTTCCTTCTTATTGGCAGGAGGCCTCATGTCCAAGATGGCTTGGACTTTGTCTGGGTTTGCTTCGATCCCCCTCCGGGTCACCATGAAACCCAAAAACTTCCCAGCGGTCACCCCAAATGCACACTTGCGAGGGTTCAGCTTCATCTGGTACCGACGAAGGTTGTCAAAGTTTCTGCTAGGTCCGCAATGTGGTCACCGGTATGAACGCTTTTCGTCAGCATGTCGTCCACGTACACTTCCATGTTACGCCCTATCTGACCTTCAAAGACCTTGTTCATCAGCCTCTGGTAAGTAGCTCCCGCATTCTTTAACCCGAAAGGCATTACTTTGTAGCAATACAGCCCCTTTTCAGTTATGAAGGAGGTAGCTTCTTCATCCGCTGGGTTCATCCGGATCTGGTTGTATCCAGAGAAAGCATCCATGAAGCTAAGGACCTCATGGCCGGATGTAGCGTCCACCAGTTGATCGATTCGAGGCAAGGAAAGTTGTCTTTGGGGCATGCCTTGTTGAGGTCGGTAAATCTACGCACATTCTCCAGCTTCCATTGGCCTTGCGGACCAGCACCACATTAGCCAACCATTCGGGGTAGTGGACCTTCCGAATATGGCCCGTAGCCATTAACTTGCGGATCTCCTCGTCGATAGCTTTTTGTCTGTCTGGAGCAAAGTTTCTTTTTTTCTGTCGGACCGGCCGACACCCTGGCTTGAGGTTAAGTTGGTGGGTGATTACTTCTTTAGGGACGCCTGGCATGTCTGAGGATGACCATGCGAACACGTCAGTGTTGGCACGCAGGAAAGTAAGAAGTTGATGGCGTACTTCCTCGGGAGCAATGCTCCCAGCTGAATAGTCCTTGCCGGGTCATCACCCAAGGGGAGGGTTAGAAGGTGCTCTGCTGGCTCTCCCCTTCTTCTCAACTCCCTAGGATCGAGTGACTCAGAGGCTGTTGCTGATGCCGTGTTCAGCGGGCTGGGAGACAGATGGTAGCAAGGCGGGAGTGGGCTTTACTCCCCCTTCATTTCTCCGATCCCTTCATTGGTGGGGAACCTTACCAATAATCTCTTAGTGAAGATCACGGCATCCAGCAGATTCAACCCCGGTCTTCCCAAGATGGCGTTATAAGCCAGCGGGACCCGGACTATCAAGAAGTTAATGACCACAGTGCTCTGACGTGGAGGAGTTTCAGCCGTGACCGGGAGAGCAATTTTGCCTTCGATGCTCACTGAGTCTCCCGTGAAGCCCATTAGCGGTGTGGCGACGGGTCGGAGTAAAGACCTTGATAAGTTCATCCGAACAAAAGCCTCATAACTCAAGACATCTACAGAGCTCCCACTATTAATTAAAATTCTTTTTACAAGGTGTTTGGTTATAGTCATGGACACCATGACGCTGTCGTCATGTTTATTAACTACCACATCTAGATCCTTTCCGAAGAAAGGTATTACATAGTCTATTCCCTCTCGCGGCCTCTTCGAACCACCATCCGCTCCCCAGGAGATCATAGCTATGGTCCTTTCAGTTGGGGTATTATCCACGCTAGCCGGGCGACCCAGAGGCACCGGGGGGCCCGACGCGGGGAGATTTCCCCGTCGAACAAATTTGCCCATGTGACCTTGCTGAACCAGCTCCTCGATGGCCTTTTTTAGGTGGCGGCAGTCCTCGGTGTTGTGACCGTAGTCTCGGTGATATTGACAGTAAAACTCCTTGTTGCGGGGGGCCCCGGACTTCAAGGGAGCCGGACGCTTAAAATAAGGTTCCTCCTCGATCTCCAGTAGGATGTGAGAGATGGGAGCCATGAGGGGAGTGAACTGCTCTTTAGGACCAGCGCCTGTGGTCGTCGGTCCGAGCGTCGTGGAGGCTCAGGCCTTCGAGGTCGTGCACTGGCGTGATCAGTAGGCGGTGGTTTATTACCGGGGTTCTTGTCAACTTCTCTCCTGGAAGAATCTACTTCGTCAGCGCGGATGTACTTCTGTGCCCGGTTCAGAAGCTCGGCGTAGGAACGCGGAGGCTTCTTATCCAGGGAGTAAGCGAATCTGGAGGGGCAAAGTCCCTGCTTCAGGGCCAAGGTGGCCACAGAGTCTTCCAGGTTGTACACCTCCAACGCTGCTTCCTTAAATCGAGCGACGAAATCCTTTAAGGTCTCGCCACTCTTCTGCTGGACAGCAAAGAGGCTATCTGCGACTCGTGGGATCTTTCGACAGGCATCAAAATGAGCCAGGAAAGATCGCTCAAGTTGTCGAAACGAGTTGATGCTGCGTGGGGGCAGATGGGAGTACCACGCGCGTGCCGCCTTGCAGAGCGTGGCCGGGAAGGCAACGCATAGAAGGGAGTCCGTCGCTCCCTGGACCTGCATGAGGACCTTGTAGCTTTCCAGATGGTCCAGGGGGTCCGTCGTTCCATCATATGGGTCAACTGAGGGAGACGGAACCGGGGTGGAACCGGTTCCTCCATGATACGGCGAGAAAGCGGGGGGCGATGCTCATACTCGGCTGCGTAAGGATCGGCGATTCGGTGGCTGAGCTCGTCCAACCGTCGATGATAATCGTCAAGCCTTTGCTCAGCCCGACGGGTGGTTTTCCGGGGAGTGCCACCTCGGGATGAATCAGAAGAAGGAGCTGAAGAGGATCGCCGGCGCAAAGAACGTGCCTGCTTGGATTCTTTTTCCTCCAGTCGGTGGCGGGAACGACCGAAGCGGCGGGAGGGAGACCATCGTCGCTTCGAGGTCCCTTGGTGATGAGGTTTGGGGGGTGAGCGGTGAGAGACCTCAGGCGGGGTCCCTCCTTGGTGAGACTGAACTGTTCCTCGCACCCCTTCGTCCATCACAGGGGCTTGAATTGCAGCAGCCAAATAATGTTCTTGCAGCCCCTGGACCATCGTCGTCATATCCTGGACCTGGTGGGCTAGAACATCGAGCCGGTCGGGCTGGCTTGTCGGTGCAAGAGGCGGAGCATGGAGATTGGCCTCCGAATGCTCAGTTCGTGGGATGCGCCCGGCTACCTGGCTGGAGGAAGCCTCTTGTGCTCGCGTAGTCACCATCGCTTCCTTTGCAAAATTGGAGGGGTTTCAGGGAGAATTTTCGACCTGGTCTGCAGTGCCCCCCCTTCCTGGCATGCCAATCTGTTGCGACCAAATCACATGCGATGAACGCCGGGCAGGCTAGGATTGCTGTGCGCAGAGGGGCCGCCGTCTTCCTTCTGGAGCCTGCAAAAAGTCCCGAACCAGTGGTTCCGGCGGGGACCCTCCGACGCCCAAGTTAGTGAATCGTCGAACAGGGATAAGATTCTTGACAGAATTGTTTTAGAGGAAGTTCCAGAGAGAGTCCCCTTGCATGGAGCTCGGGTCCTCTTTTTATACCTGTCGGGGATCCCGTTTACCTCGGTCTGTTGGAACCGTCGAATTTGTCCCGTTGTGATGTTTCATCGAACGGTAAGTCGTTGGACTGTTGCCGGATAAGGGCCGCTTATAGCGGTAACTGCCGATCAGGCTAACACTTGCCCGTGATTTTGGTGAGCGAGGTGCTTGGCAGTAGGCCTTAGATCACGGGATCGGATGCATGAGACTAGTCATTGTGTATGTGGGAGATACTGAAGGCCGACCCTGGGGGCCGACGCGGGGGGCCGGTGCCGGAGCCAAAGCCTCAGCACTGGAAGCCGGCGCTGAGGGCCGATGCTGGAGGCCGACGCTGGGCGCCGGTCCTTGGTGCCAACGCGGAGTTGGTCTTTGGTGCCGACGCTGGAGGCAGACGCTGGGCGCCGTCCTTGGTGCCAACGCGGAGTTGGTCTTTGGTGCCGACGCTGGAGGCAGACGCTGGGCGCCGGTCCTCGGTGCCAACGCGGAGTTGATCTTTGGTGCCGACGCTGGGCGCCGATCTTTAGTGCCGTCGCTGGAGGCCGGCATTGAGGCCGGCGCTGAGGGCCGATGCTGGAGGCCGACGCTGGGCGCCGGTCCTTAGTGCCGTCGCTGGAGGCCAACACTGGAGGCCGATGCTGGAAGCCGGTGCTGAGGGCCGAGGCTGGAGGCCGACGCTGGGCGCCGGTCCTTAGTGCCGTCGCTGGAGGCCGACGCTGGAAGCCGGTGCTGAGGGCCGAGGCTGGAGGCCGACGCTGGGCGCCGGTCCTTGGTGCCAACACGGGGTTGGTCTTTGGAGGTCTTGGGTTTTATTGTCACATCATTACCTTCGAAAACCACGCAAAAGATAATACTACCCAAGCGAAACGGCCAGCCGTATCATATATATATATATCCCTTTGCACTCTAGAATATATATTCTCTTTCTCCCTCCACATAGATCCAGAGGATTTATCCTTTGCTGGATTCAGTTCCGACCGATTCCCTCAGTTCCTTCTCTTAACTCTACCGGCTAATCCTTTTCTTAGTACTTTACCACCAGGAGTGTATATATATATATATTCGTTTGGCAGAGGCTACATCTTAGTCCTCGTAGCAGAAGATTTACAAATTAAACATTTTCAAGATTTTTGGCATCTTTGATGCAGAAAAGTAAAAAATGAAGGAATCTTTCTCAAAATTAAGTTATTCTTATTGTTATTTAAACCATTAGACATAAAGGTTAAGGTATCCTTGTCGAGGACTTCATCTCTCTGTTCGGTATATATATATATATATATATGCCTGCAAAAAACGCTCAGCCGATTGGTTGCCTGACATTTTGCGGTCAGAAATATTTAGTTTTGCATATTAATATTGGCAGCATGACCATATTACATTTTGGCACTTCATATATATATATATATATATATTGTCAGCATAATGGAATGATTATTTCGAGCAAAAGCTTGATCAAATGGCTATAACGAGATGCAAATGTATAAATAGAGAAAAAAAAAAAAAAACATAATGAAATGATTACAACATATATAAGTATATAGAGGCACTGTATACTTGCTTTTTGAAATCACAAACCTTGATTTGCAATTAAGGTATTGTTTTAATTAATTTATGGGGTCATATATATATATAATCTTTAGTTTGTCTCTTCTGATCACTAAGTGAATATGATTGTGTCCAGCTGCTTCATTTATATATTATCATTATTGGTAAAAAGCTAGCTAGCTGGTTATGCCTATTGTTCTGGTTGTGCCTCTTCTTTAATTTGTTGGTAGTTGTGGTGTCTTATGATTTTGTTCCATCTTATGCATACAGATGTGGATTTTAGGGAACCCGATAACAATAGAAGGCTCTGAATTCTCTAACACAAGGGCCGGCTATCTATATCTCAAATCATGCATCACTACCTGTAGACATTTTTCTTATTATGTGGTTGACTCCAAAGGGTGCTGTTGGCATAGCCAAAAAAGAGGGTAAGTGATATATACACTCATTCAACTGCTATAATTTCACAAATCCATCAGCTTTTGAAGAAAGTACTACTATCTCACAAATCAGGCTCTATCTTCAAATCTATTTGTAAGTTTTAAAGGAAGCTTTTGGAGGAAAATAAAATAAAATCTTCTTCAAAGCACCATTAGCTTCTAGTGAACATGCAACAGTGTGTTTTATTTAATTGTCCAGATCATTTGGTACCCATTCTTTGGGCTGTTTTATGTGTTGGCAAACCATCTGCGAATAGACCGTTCCAACCCCACTTCTGCCATTGAGTCAATTAATTAAAGAGGTTATCTTTGCATCCAAAATCCATATATTCCACTTATGATTCTAACTAAATTTCCATTCTTAATCTCAGGTAGCTCGTGCGGCGGCTGTCAAGAAAAAAACTTATCACTGATCATTTTTCCAGAGGGTACTCGATCAAAAACAGGAAGACTGCTTCCATTTAAGAAGGCAATTAATGATTATAAACATTCTTGTGCATTTATATGTTTATCCATTTTGTTTTGCTTTTGGAGCTTCTCGTTTCTTCATCTTCTATTGCTTGCAGGGTTTTGCTCACATATATATAGTAGCACTTCAGACACGGTTGCCAATAGTTCCAATGGTGCTGACGGGCCGGTACTCATCTAGCTTGGAGAAAGAACAGTTTGCGAGTCAGACCAGCACCCATCACAGTGAAATACCTGCCACCCATAAAAACTGATCATGATTGGGAAGCAGAAAAGATCAATGAATATGTTGTAGAAATGATGCATGCTTTGTATGTGGATCATCATCTGCCAGCTGAATCTCAAAAACCAACCGTTGGTATCATCAGATGGAAGGGATGTCAGCAGCAGGTCAAATTCTTAAGTATATATGTATAGGTTATTATTATGTTGGTTATTGTATGCTGCAATGTGATGGGCAAAGTTGTGAAATATTTTAGAAATATAATTTTAATTTCTTTCTTTTTTTAACCCAGTGCCATCATGTGGAGTAAAGAAATTATAAGTGGTTTGAATGTAAAAATTATGCGGTGTAGGAATTAGCATATGTGAGATTTAAGAACATCAATAAATAATAAAATAAATTTATTGTCATATCTTATTTCGTTGAGTTTGATTTATGTAACTAATTTGAAGAAGTTCTCATCATGCATGAATGTCTTGACTTAGATCTTCATCTTCTTGCTTCTCTTTCAGGTACGGTACGGTACGGTACGTGTTCTTGATGAGAAAACTAATTGCAGTATATTAGAAGACCTATGGGAAGAGAAAAGGGTACATAATTTATTTATAATGAAACGTTGATAGGTCCTCTCATTAATTATGACTTGCCATTAATTGGGCTTTAGTTCTACACAAACTACTAACTGAATCACCCAACATAGGTGCACTGTATTCCAAAACCTTATGGATCATATTTATCAATATATAATGGGTTTATCTCATGACTTGCATCATTGGACCAAATTTATTTAACAAATTTTATAAAATTAAAATCAGTAACAATTAATGGTACATAGCTCACACATAAAAATTTTTCAATATTCTTCCACTTGGACAATATTAATTGTAGTTATTTAAGTTTTGAAAACATTTATTTATTTGAAAATAACTCTTAAAGCTAAACAACTAAAGTGTTATGCAGCATAAAATTTTAAAAAAATTTGGTCCTCTCACATAGTACCTCAAAAAACAATCTATAAAAGTTACTAACACCTTGTAATCTTTGACCCTATTGCCATATAACCTAAGAATACGTATTTCTTTGTCCTTGGTTCAATTTTTTTTTTTTTGGGTACAAGCGGATAATCATACTAGTCTAGTACGAATTATGCCAGATAGGTCAGAATACAAAATTTGCTGTAAGACAGAGGGGCAGGAGTTACCCAGCCGCCAAATCTAACCACCAGCGCGCTGAGCCACAGAAGCTGCTACCCAGTAGGCCGCCGAGTTGGCTTCACGGTAGATATGTCGAATCCGGACAGAACCAACTCTCTATAAGATAAACCATGTGTCCCTGAGAATAGGAATACTGGGGCCATCGAAAATATTCTCCTTTCTCAGCCATCGAATAACCATCGTCGAATCACCCTCGATAACGAGACGATGAGCATGGAAGTGCTGAGAGGCGTAAGAAATACATGCCCATGCTGCATAAAGTTCTGTCATAGGGACAGAGAAATCAAGGGTGCCAAAGCCACCCACAGTCAGCATATCACCCTAAGGCCCACGGATGATAAACGCAGAACTAGCAGCTCTGCCACGGACACTCCCATCGAAGTTGATTTTGATAAACCCTGGTGGGGGGGCTCCCAGGAAATGAAAATCGTATGCCGGTTCGCTGCCGAAGCAGCAAGGGAACCCCATAGACCAGAGGAGTCAAGACCAACAGCATGAAAAGCTTGGGCATATTCCGCAGACAAAGATCTAATCCTCCTAACAAGCCGATGAGGAGAGGTAACATCATCGGAGAAGATGAGTTGGTTCCTCGATATCCAAATCTGATAAGCCGTGATCGCCCAGAGACCGCGTTTATGCTGGGAGGCCCTCCAGAGATCAAGAAAGAAGAGGGAGCATAGGGATCCCAAAACACCCACATTATAGGAATAACCCATCATCTGCCATATCTGCCTGGCTCGAGGACATATGAAGATCGCATGGTCCGTAGTCTCATCCTCCAATCCACATAGAGAGCAAGTCGGCTGGATAGGCAAACCCCTACGGGAGAGCATGGCACTCGTCGGAAGACAGTCCCAAAGAAGCTTCCAGATGAATAACTGAATCCGGGGAAGAGTAGGAAGCGACCAGATCCAAGCAGCATCCTTCGTGACCTGGGGCTGGGGCCTGAAAACCTTCATAAGATCCCTAAGAGGGGCTTTAGAAAGACAAGATCTCTGCCATAATCTAACATCCGTCGAAGGGCTAGAGGTGAGAGGAATAGAGAGAATCCGCCGAGAGAGCTCATCACCAAAGGAACTGATCACTCTAGTGGTATCCCAAGAAGGGGGATCCAGAGAAATCAAATCCCTAACCTTCAGCTTGGTGGGGACATCAATGTTGATAAAAGAAGGCCACCGAGAAAGAGGGAGCTCAGATATCCAGGAGTCCTGAATCACATCAATGGAATGACCATCTCCAATCATCCATGTAATTTTCTTCAGGATAGACTCACCATATTGACAAACCTCCTTCCAAAAGAAGGAACTCCCCCTGGGCGGCCCAATACACTCCCCAGGCTTCCAGTCACCATACCTCGCTCGCATAAGAGAGCTCCACAGACATTGCGGCTCCAGAAGGAATCGAGATGCATGCCTGGCCAGAAGCGCTTGCCGTCTGACCCTCAGAGATTGGATCCCGAGACCACCTTCCTGAATAGGCATACAGATCATATCCCAAGATAATAGGTGAGTGCCGTGCCCATCTTGCATGGAGGCCCAAAGAAAGTCTCTAAAGATTCTCTCAATCCTCCGAAGGCAGGTAATAGGGATGGCCACATTCGAAAGCAAATAGAGAGGCAGAGAGGAAAGAACCGATCGAATAATGGTGACTCTGGCCATCATAGATAGGCCGGTAACCTGCCAACCCTCAATACGCTGACGAACCCTCCTCTCTAATTCAGCAAAGTCAGAACAACGAGGGCGTCTACCAGTCATGGGAATCCCCAGATACATAAACCGGTCAGTCTGAGTAGAGATACCCAACAAAGTGATAATGGCTGCTTTAATAGACCTAGAAGTCTTCGGGCTAAAACATATGGAAGATTTAAGATAATTAACCTTCTGACCCGAGGCCTGACAATACCGTTGTAGAATAGAATCAACAGAAACCGCATTTTCAATAGAGGCCTGACCCAAAATAATGCAGTCATCGAAAAATAGGAGATGAGAGACAGAAGGACCGCCAACCCCATCCATAAAAGGGACAATCGCCCGATCACGTTGAGCCTGATAAAAAGCTCGGGAAAGATCATCCGCGGCCAAAATGAACAACAAGGGGGATAGAGGGCACCCCTGACGTAACCCTACGGAAGACTGGAAAAACTCAGTCAAACCCCCGTTAATAATCAAAGCAAAGGAAGGCCTCTGAATACAAGCCATAACCCACTCAATAAACACCCCGTCAAATCCAAACTCCTGAAGAGAGCTTTGAAGAAAAGCCCAACTCAGTCTATCATAAGCTCTCTCTATGTCAAGCTTGATAGCCATAAGACACCGTCTAGCTGGGGCTCTCTGAAGATCATGCATAAACTCCTGAGTGATAAGGATATTATCCGAGATAGAACGCCCTCTAATAAAAGCCCCATGTTTAGCAGAAATGATACGGGGAATCACCTCGCAGAGATGGCTAGCTAAAAGGCGAGCACAGACCTTATATAAAGTAGTGCATAAACTGATTGGCCTAAAGTGCTGAGGAAGAGAAGCATTAGTACACTTGGGCACTAAAGTGATAAGAGTCCGGTTCCAATCCTTAGGAATGAGTTTAGATTGGAAAACAAGCTGGACCACCATAACCACCTCCTGCCCCACTATGTCCCAATAGTGATGGAAAAAGAATGGAGGAAAACCATCAGGCCCCGGAGCCTTATCCGGATCGAGATCCCAGAGTGCCCGACGAATCTCCTCCACAGTAATCGGCCTGACCGGCAAAGCATTCTCCGCAGAGGAAACCTTCCTGGAATTATCAACCTGAAAAACCGGAGCACCCACAGCAGTGGTCTCAGTCCATCTAGTGTGAAAGAAATGGAGAAGCTGGGACCGAATAGATTGTATATCATCCAGGAGATGCCCCTCCTCTTCATCGACCAACCTCTGAATCTTGTTAGCAGCCCTCCGACGAAGGGTGACCTGGTGAAAAAATCTGGTATTGCGGTCCCCTTCGCAGATCCACTGAATCCTGGATCTCTGCCTCCGAAACACCTCCTGCTGTCGAAGAAGGGAATGGTGATGAGCAAGATTCTCTCGCATAAGGGAGAGATCAGAGTCCAAAAGAAGTCCGTCATGGTCCTCCTTAGCCTGAAGAGCACTGATAGTGGCTTCGACCTGCTCCACTTGCCTAACCAGATCCCCAACCTCCTGTCTATTCCATCTAGACAGTCTACGACTGGTCAACAAAAGACGATGAGATAGCCTATATACAGCATTACCTCTGACAGGTAGGTGCCAAATCTGAGAAATGATTGTCCGAGCTGCCGAATGGAATGTCCAAAACCGCTCGAATTTGAATTGCTTTCTCTGATGGTGCTCAGCCTCAGTAGATATCAAAATGGGGCAGTGATCAGAGGCGATCCTAGGGAGATGAGTAACAGAAACTGCCGAGTACATCTAAGTCCACTGAGCCGAGGCAAGAGCTCTGTCCAATCTCTCCCACACACGAGCAGTCCCCTGCCGATTATTACACCAAGTAAATTGGGGCCCGAGTACCCCAAATCCATCAGCCCAGAAGACCCAATAAAGGACCTAAATTCATTAATATCAGCTGAGCTAGTAACTCTTCTGTCTCCCCGCTTTTCACTAGCCTCAGTGATACAGTTAAAGTCACCTGCAATGATAGAAGGAAGACCTCGATCAAGGAGGGAAAGCAGCTCGGACCATAGGACCCGTCTCTCCCGGTAGTCCGTACTGGCATAGACCGCCGATAGGAGCCAGGGATTAGAGGTCCCTTCAGTGATAACTAGGCCAATCTGCTGGTTATAATGATGAAAAGCTTCAATCGTAACAGCAGAATCATGCCAAATGGCCAAAATACCCCCAGACATACCCACAGCCTCCACTGCATAAGAGGACCAAGGCCGGGCAATCTGTCTCCGAAATCGTAACAAGGTATCCCCCGACAACCTGGTTTCAAGAAGAACACATATATCAAAATGATGTAGTTATAGCAATCTACCAAAGGAGGAACGAAATGAGGGCTTACTGGCACCTCGAACATTCCATAATAAGATCTTCATAAAACTAACTGGAGGTAGAGGGGGCCCCCCCGGTCCTCATCCATAACACAATCTGAAAGGCGCCCTACAGACGGGGTGCCACCCTCAGGATAATGTGAACCATGAGTCTACAGAGTACCTGGGCTAGATTCAGTTTCTACAAACCTGTGGGAATGAACAGTTGATAAGGAATCTAATCCCTGCCCCATTAAAGCTACAGTGGTGACCTCAGTACCCTGTGCAGCGGCCCCACGACGGAGGGCTCAGACTTACTAGGTGAAGAAGGGATAAGGTCCACTTTACACTTGAGATTAGAGCTCTTGCCTTTTCCTTTTTTCTTTTCCACTCTAGTGACTGATCTTGGGGGCAGGCTATCAACCGGTCTGGCCCGCTTAAGGGGACCCGAGCACCCATCCCTGATTTCCACTTGGCCCCCTACATTGGAATCAGATCCCATAGAGGCAAATGGATTGAGAGCTAATTTCAGAGATTGATCAGGGACAGCTTCCTGAATGAGATCCTGCTTCCCAGAATAAGATGCCTTGAAACCGGCACGCACTAAAGAAACCGGCACGGCCACTAAGCCTTCACTGTTCGTCTCCCCCCGCTGGTTTTGATTGACCAAGGCACCCAGCAGAGACGCAGGAAGGCGCCTCCGAGCCGACTTTGCCAGAACCTGCCATCCCTCAGACGCCTCCAGCGATGAAGAACCAGGTTGGGGGGCAGGGCTTGGAGAAGAAGCAGGCCGGGAGGACTTCGGCTCAGAAGATGCTGCTGCCGGGGAGGCCTTCAGCACAGACCGCCGCTGACGAACAGCCGCCATCCACGGCCCAAAAACAGGGCCATTGTCATCAACCTCCGCATCAGACGAGGACGCCAGCGAGCAGGATCCAACCAAATGCAGAGAACCACACTTAGGGCAAATTCCTTCCACCGATTCGTAGATGAATTGCTGCCAAAACGGCCCCTGAGTCCCCTGGATTCGGGTCCCTGGACGCAGTGGGCGAAGGAGCTCAATGCAGACGGCCACCCTGGCAAAGCCACCTCTGTTCTTCAGCTGGGTTGCAGAATCAGCTCCGCAGAAGCTCCCCGTAGGCTCCGTTATCATCCTAAGGATATCCTCCCGTCAGAACTCCATCGGGAGATTAGGCAGTCTCATCCAAACCAAAGCAGAGGAGATGGAATCAGCAGCCAGGAAGAACTCCAATTTCCAAGCTTCCATCCCGATTATCTGGCCATTAACCACCCACGGGCGGTTGAGAACCAGCTCACATGCCCCCGGGTCTTCAAATTGGAAGATATAGCAACGGAATGAAAGGCAGATTGGGACGATAGCACTCGGGATCCCAGCTCTGCGGAATTCCCTGATATAAGCTTCGGCCGGTACCCACCTCATGAAAGAGCGGGCGAGAACTGCCCTGTGTTTCCATTTGGACATTTCTTCTTCCAACAGCGGCTCTAGGACCTGGTCGACGACCGGAAAGCAAGCTTCAAGTGTTGCAACCTCCGCCGGAGAGGGAGACGACGAGACCCATTTAAACCCCTGCTCAAATCCCCTTCTTCTCGAAGCCGGACCACCCGCACCTCCATCGGAAGCCATAAGATATCCAAGGGCCGCACGACGAGATCACAGACGAAGAGAGAAACCCAGCCGGCGAAGATCGCCGGAGATCAGGCAGAAGAAATGGCCGGATCCCGAATCTTAAAGCCAGGCCTGATGCACGAATCAGAGGAAAGACTGCTTTAAGAAATGGGCGCATCAAAATCACTGTAGCAATCCCACTGTAGCTACGCCACAGCTAGATGAAAATGCCACAACTATTCGCCAGAACTCCACAGCTATCGGCAAGGAAGTGCCAGACGTACACAAAAATAGCCACGGAAATCACCAGAGAAATCGCATGGGAATCGCACGGAAATCACCAGATATAAAGGTTTTTAAGTCACCTAAGTAAAACAAACTTTTTTCTCCTTGGTTCAATTTTGAAATCATTAACATGAACATATATAGGGCATCCAAATATTCTCAAAACAAAATAGTCAACTAGCTGATGGGACCATACTTCTTCGGGAATCTTTTGAGTCAATGGCAATTAATGGTAATCAATTTACTAAGTCAATGGCAATTAATGGTAATCAATTTACTAAGTAACCTGTTGTATTTACAGCTTCAGCTCAGAAAGATTTTTCAACTTCAAAATTAGAAAGCATACAATGTGCTCTCTTGATTCATTCGTTTTGCAACTTCATTTTCTTATGGCATCATCCGTACAGTGCAATGCCTCATTATTATTACCTTTTATTCTTGCTAAACTCATCAAATTCTCCTTTATATATATAGAATTCTAAGTCATTGTTCGTTCATAGCATCTAATTAATTTGTTGTCCAGTTCCATGCCTTTTCATTATATGAATTTGATAAAATACCTTATCATTAATTATATTTTAAAAAAACTCTCATCTCATCGTGCTTTTGGGCAAGCTCTTTCTTTCACCGGCATATATATCATCATCAGGTCACAGACTCTGCTGCAGACGATGCTCACCACCACTGGCCGATCACCGCATCTCCTCCACCAATCTCACCACTACTCAGCAGGAGGTGGTAGAGCTCTCTCGTCTCCTGCCTAGCTACCATTCGACGACAATGATGCATGCCTCCAAGCACCACTGCTGGCCGAGTGAGATTAATGGATTAATTACATTGATCAATAGAAAAATAGAAGAATAAAAACTCTCTCACGAGTCCATCCCAGAATTACATGTGGTTTATATGCAGAGGAGGAAGAAGGTAAAGATATTTAGATTAATTTCATCGATGCAAAAAAAAGAATAAAACTCTCAATGATTAATAACTTAATTAGAAACCTTGCAAAACCTGTCTCTAAACTTAAACTTAATAATAGATAGCTAGGATGCGTAGAACTAGGACTATATAGAATTATTATTTTATATGAAATATAGGATTCATATTGATATAGGATTATGATGTCTTCATCGAATTTGTGGACCTCAACTCCAATTCTAACACACCTACCGTGAGACCAGAATTCGTGCAAGCAGGCTTGATCTAACCTTAAGAACAATGTAAATCCGTTCGCCCCATTCCCATTATGATCTGGTGGAATCCCTTGAGATAATAATTCTAAACCCATGCTTTTCTTTACGATGGTGTCCATCAAGGTGTGAAGCCTAACTAAAAGCGCAAAGTTACGAGGACAATTGACCGTTCCTTCCATTCCACCACCCAAGAAAGACGTTTTTTTAATTAAAAATATTATTATTATTATTATTTATATAAAAAAAAAATTCTTTGCTCATAAAATCTACCATTCCAAAATTTCTAACACTCTTCTTTTGAGACCCTAAATTCCTTCTTGGTGGACCTTCCTATCCAAAATGTTATAAACTTGTTTGGATTATGCAGTAAGAGCTCCATTCCCATCTTACCGTGATTGAATGGCCTATTTGACCATTTTCCACGTCAATTGGATTCCATCCCAGCGAATTTCTAGGGGAGAAAGAAAATGATTTTTTTTTTTCTTTTTCTTTTTCTTTTCTTGCGATGATCGGACGTCTCACGTCTCTCTCTTTTACCGTTGCCAACCCTCCTCTCCTCCCCTTCTCTCCCATGCCCTCCTCTTGCAGTAATATCCAAGATTTCCCCTTGAGAATTTTCAAGAAATATTTGGACTCTACCTACCTTCACTCACAATTCCCCTCCAAGACCGACCTGATTTTACAACGAGAGAAGGAAAGAAATTCCCTTTCACCCCAGTACAATAGCAAAAAAGGGAGAACAATAATAATATTATTATTAACAACTTATACTTTTCTCTCTCTTGTTATATCAGCAATTCCCTTAAATAGACAGTGTTTAATAGAAAAATAGCTATTCATAGATAAATGTTTAGGATAGAATTTATCCATGAGATAACTAAGAGAATAACTAACTTTTTTTAATAATAATTTTACCATCAAAGAATAGCTGAAGAATAACCAGCTATTCCCTCACTTTCTAGAAAATAAATTTAAAGGATAACCCATGATTAAACATAGATTATCTCCTCTGATTAAATTTATTCCTAGCTATCCGACTTTTGAAAATAAAAGAAGCTTTTCAGGGGATATCCCCTTTGTTCCCTTTGTCAAACACTGTCTTACTCTTTACAGTATCGCATTTGTGCATCGCTAATGCTAGACTCACAGCAATATATATATATATAAAAACATGAAAGAATGGAGGTCGGCTTCACTGGCAATCTAAAACCTGAAGAGAATGCCTAATTGATCTTCAAGGAGACACGTGGCACCTCCTCCGTCGTGAAATAAAAATAGAACCACCACCATCCGGTAAGTCGCATCTTTTCATCGAAACAACTCATCTAAAACATGATGTCCGATCGAGTGAACACCAGACGCCAGATAAAAAACCTGCTAGCTGTGATTCATAATATTTACATCAAAATTTCTACAATTAAATGATACAAAGAATATGACAAAAAATGATGATGCTACAAAAAATATTGAAGCAGAAAAAACCATCTGTGGGTTTATTTCCGACCAGCTGTTAGGTTCTGATTCCAAGAAATGTTTCCCTCTCCCACTCAAACAAGCCAGACTGTTCCAAGTCTTTATGTGAGAGAACTGGTAAGCATGATGGCGTCCCTCCAAGAGCATTTGAAACAAAACCAGAAGGCTCTGACAAGCCTGCTCTTCTTCCATCTGCTCCACCTCAGATTGCTCCAACGAGAGGTCCTTCCATGGTTGATCAAACGACCTGTGAATTGAAGAGTGCAGACACATGTTAACAAGCTATAAAAACTTAGATCTTGAGGGGTTCAATCAGTATCCACTAGATGCAGGCGTCTAAATCACTATTCCAGTAATCAAACCATGTGGTTTGGTCATCACACAGACCGTGTATGTTGAATCATAGCAACATTTTACCAAGAATTGATAAAGAATTAAAGATGCTTGAATTTGTTTTCCACATATAGATTGGATCCTGCCAAACTTCTGGTTCCTATTATCTTTTAAGGATAACCTTAATCCACCTAAGCCCCCCCTCCCCCACCCATAGGGGGGAAAATTATTTGATGATCAAAAACCCTCAATTATTTAAAACTCCCTCCCTTTCCCTTCCCTTCTCAAGCTGGAACTTCCATTTGAACAAAATAACCCACATATGAACAGTTTGAGCCTCCAAACAGTCCATCTCTTTAGATGTTGGTATATTGGCCAGAGTACAAAACGAAAATAAAAATAATTTTACATAAGTTATTCTTGTAAAAATCAAATTTTCAAAATCACAGAATCTAATATAGAGTAAACCAATATACTGGAAGAGAAAAGGCATTAGTTGTTTGAGTCTAACACTCTAAGCAATTTAAATTTAAATATAGATGGATGCAATAAAAAGTCAGTACACACAATAATAATGTTATACATCATTGAAGTAGTCAATTAAAATTTTCTTATATTAAAATAAGACTCTTTGACACTAAATTAAGTATTATTATTGGATATGAAACTGTAAACATCATAAAATTGTCTTATAGTCAAATGCCAAAAATGTCTAATATCACATTAGATTAACAATATGTATTTTATTTAACCTTTATACTAAACAGCATAATAAATTGCATCATTTTTATTCTGCTTAGGAATTTATTTATGCATCATCATTCAATCTATAGGAGTCAGCTGTTGTCATAGAAATAAATCTTGAGAGACCAATTTATATACCATAAACAAATGGCTACCATTTGCTCAGTCATCAACTGTAAGACAAGATGTTAATTGGCAGGCCATAATGACTATTCAAATAGTAATGAAAGATTACAAGCTGAATTCATTGATAAAAAAAAAGGGCCATAAACCAATTATAGTCCTGGCCATGATATACAATAATGTACCAAATTGCCCAGATTGGTTGGCATTGAACCATACTGATCATAAATTGGAAGGATTTATGCGCTCAATAAGATATTTGGCCCAAGCCAAACCACTCAAATCCACTCTATGCTTAGCAATTTAGATTGATAAGAACTCTGCTTCGATTTAAGGCCTTAAAAATTGGGGGAAGAAAGGGCATGACACCTTTTTTGTTTGAAGGTATAAGAAGAGAAAGGAGAGGAGAGGAGAGGAGAGGAAAAAGAGGAAAAGAGTGGAAGGATAAGCAGGAGGTCCAATCGAAGTATTTCTCTCTTTCTTTTCTTTTCTTTTATTTTTTTTTTTTTTTTTTTTTCGTTACATCCCATAAATGAGCAGAAATTTAAAAAATACAGAAAATCATGCCAAAATTTTGTATTTAGGCATGATTTCTTGATATATTATATATCTTAATGAGTGCAAGTATAACTAGTCAGCATTTGAATTAATCCATAGTAAAATAAAGAAACCATTCCTCAGAAGAGACTAAATGCTTTGGTCTATATGCACTACAACATATGACTGAGGTTGAAATGTCTTTAATAGAAAGTCGATCTAGGATATCAAGACCCTCCCTATAATGAGTTCGTATATGTTGATCTTATGATAGGTTAGCTCAAAGGATAGCAAATCCAGCTAAAGCTTGGTGAGCTAGGATCAATCCCTAGACTAGTTAGTCTCGTAGCTGAAAAAGATGGTTCATAAAGAGAACTCAGTTTTTTTGGGTTGGTTGGGGGGGGGGCACTGCAATCAGCCAACGCCCAGCAGCAGCCACTACAGATTTTAAAGATAAGCCAATCAAAGTCACAGTGCCGGAGACCACTAACCAGAGATTGATACAAAGGTGTTTAGAAAAGGTCACCATAGCACTAAAGCCGGCTAGAGAGCAGATCCAGACAGGGTAATCTAAATATTCAAGCCATCTAGGCAGGTCACCATGAAGGTTGATTGAGGAAGGAAAAGATGTAGGTGCCTTGGATATCTACTCAGACAAAGCAAAAAATAAAGAAGGCAGATCCATTGGAGAGAGTGAATGAGGAGTCCAATTCCTAGTGACTACCAAGCCCTACAATGATAAATTACCATGATCTCGTGACACAAGCAATGATGACAATGACTCTTCGAATGATGATGGGTTTGCTGATCAAGGTGGAGTTAATGAATAGGAAGGGGGTGGCATGCAATTCCTTCTTCTACTCTATTCACTAGTGAGTCTAGTTTGAGTATACAACATAGGATAGGGACCAGAGGCCTACGGCTTGAGAAGACATCATAGCATACAGGAAGAGGGGACCCAGATGTGATGGACGTGATATCAGAATCCCCCTAGTACTTTGGATATCATTATATATATCTTTTTATACTATGTTATGATCCATATGGATTTGTGCTCTCTGAGTCTTCATGTTCGAATGTCTCCCTCTCTAGCCTCAGTTTGACTAAGATGAGACCTTGCTCAGTCTTGCTTTAGATTTCCTACCACCATACTCGATAAAGTGATAGTATGACAATCCAGATAGGCTGTCAGGATATTATATGAACACAACACCTAGGCTAGAGTTAAGTCCTAGGTCCCAACTACAAACATGACCTAGACATGCAGGATAGACATCAACGCTCCACTTGAAATTGAACAGACATAAGTATGTTGCGTTTTCATTTGTTAATATAAGTATTTTACTTTTTATATTTAGTTAATTTAACATGTATTATATAGTCATATCATTCTTTAGGAATGTAACAAAAATTTTAAAGTATCTTTCATTTAAACATTAAAAATACACTCAATTCTATTTCTCACTCAAACATAAATAAAGAAAGCTTAAACCTTTAAAACAAAAAATAAAAATATATATACATATTTTGGTGTACCAATATGGTAAAAAATAAAATATATTTCAATTTATAAAAATAAAATATTGAAAACAAAAAATAGAAATATATTTTTTTGGTGTGCTAGGATGGTTCATTATGGTACAATATAGCACTAGGTCCTATTGATCTTCTAGTATGCAACTTCATACTGGCACTACATACCTTACTCTTAATAATCAGGGAACTTGCAAGGGGTGGACTAGGAATAGACCTAACCTTCGACCCTTTTTTTTTTCCATAGAGTGCCAGCCCCAAGAATCTGCACTATTGTGTCAGTCTAAGCCTTTTTCTATCACACCAAGCAATGGCCCCTGAAAATAATGGGTAATTTATGATGGAGCTCTAGTTAACTCCTGTCACTTGTGTAATGCTAAAGAAAACCCCAGATTGCCCTCAATAGTTGCAACTCAACCTATAATTATTTTAGTCATGGTTCAGGTTGGACCATTAAGGCTTGCTTTTCAAAGCAGAAGTCGCATGTGACTCTGTATCGAAAGCACAATATGGAAAATATGACAGTTACAGGATCTGGATAGGTAGGCTATCTAGTTAGTTTTGCAATTAAACATTCCTCAGAACATCTACTTGCTTTTCAGAAAATAGAGTAATATAGATAGTAATTTTATATACCATCTCCAAGCAGGATTGACTTCAACAGGGCACCGTATCCTTGAGCAGAGCAATGCAATTTGACCACGATTCATGTCCAAATATTCCATGTCTGCAGCAACATACGTAGTTCTGTCAATCTCAGCACAACTTTTAAAAAATAATGTAAGAGCAATTTTATTATTATTTAGAGATCCTATGATGTTCAATCCTAAATAGGTATAGGCCTACATAAATACTAACTGAAAGCAGATTAAAGCTTGAACATAAGACAAAATTGTAACCAACATGGTGCAATTTTTGTTTAAACCGAACAATTTTTGTTTTGCGATCAAATTATTAACCTCTATATAAAGTATGAATCTTCGGCGTTACACTTACTATATATAAAAACCACAGTATTTAAGCCAAGTTCATTCCAAAATGTGTAATTCATTTTTCCAGTTTCCTTTCTTTGTTAGAAAGGAAAAAGGAAATCCCATTGTTACATTTCAATGTAGGAAATTAGCACTTCACTCAAAATTTTTGGTGATGAGAATATGATATACATATTCTGTTCCACATGCTAACTCAAAAATATTCTTTTCAAATTTCAACATTCAATATTGTTAATTTCACAATTAAGAATATCTAAAATTTATTACTGATCCAAATAAAGTATATCATATGAATGATGTCATGATAATACAATCCTCATATTTTGGCATACGTAATGACAAAATTAGCTTCACTCAATTTAAAATTCTTTTAAGATTATAAACATTAACATTTGGTCAAAACTAATAGAATTGAAATATATTATGTGTATCTATCTAAATAAAGGAAGACCTAAACCGGAGCAACACATTAACTGAAATTTTAGCCTTGTCCTTTTAGTCTTTTCCCCCTCAAAACTTAAATTATTTGGAAAATTATAAGATGTCACAAGACATCTTTAGCAATACTAGATGCATGTCAATGTTGACAAATGACCTAACAACAAGAAGGCATCAAACTAATGGAAATCATTTGTTTGCTATATTTTTGTGTAAGACCTATGTAGCTATCACATGTTTTGATAGATTATTTTGCACTTTGCAAGCCTTGAAACTCATTTATCTTTTTTTTAAAAAAAATTATTACAGCCTCATAGCACCATAGCAAATGTAAATAAAGGGTAATCGAAGGTGAATAAAGGGTGGTAGCATTGTAGGATAGTAGGCAATTATCCAAGATTGGTGATGTACAGAAAGGAAACATGTAATCAAATGTCTCATTCAAACCAACACTTGGCGGGCACAGTTGAAATGTGGTACCATATTTTTTCAGTTCTTGCTCAAGTGAAGAACATGCTTAGGAAATAAAAAGGAAAAAGAAATCACATAGAAGCAAGTAAAGAGTTGACAAATACTACAGAAAAAGGATATATGATAACAATGATAAACAATCCCATTATGCCCATGGTCAATATTCATGGTGATAGAACCAATTCAAGTAATTGTTTTCTAGATCCCATCATATTATGATGGTGAGAAAAAAGAACATATAGAAACTATAAGGAACAAGCAAAGCATATACCTTCTATGTTAGAAGAATTGGGAAGAAGTAGCAAACATAATGCTAGTATGACAGAGGAAAGACTTCTAGAGTTCCTTCTGACAAGCTTTTGGAGATACAGTATTATAATAGCTAATGCCTCATTAGCACCAGAATTGTTTCCTTCATTTTCACTTTCTTTGATTGCATCCTCCAGTAGACCCTGAAGAGTTTTGTAGCTTGATCCAAAAGAAACATGTATCTTCATTTTGGAAGTTCTGCTTGAAATGCTTCCAAGGATTACTGAAGCTGTTACCCACCGTAATAGTTTCGAAACACGACATTCTTCCCCAAGATTCTCATATGTTATTAGCATATCAGGGTCAGGTTCCTTGGGCAGAGAACTCTGATCAGAGATTGACCACAAAGCAGATGAAATTACCCATATGAGAAGTTGTGATAAGCTTGCCCTATCCTGTGATGGCCACATTGACAGCATACTCAAAATTATAGTACGCATATATATGCAATGCATTGTGCTACACAGAAAAACAATGACAAAGAAGATAAAATAATATTTTAATAGCAATTTTGGATATAGCATCATGATAACAGGAAGCACCATGAAAGAGCACAACCCAAATCCAGTGCTTACTAATAACATGAAAATACTGAGTCAAGAAAATAAATCCACAATATTTAAACACATTTTTTGCTATAAAAATTCTGTAGGTTAGATACAAGGAAAATGCATTATAACACGTCCAGTCCAAGCAGCCAATCTGATGCTAGTCTCTTCTGTCTTGCTTGCAGTGTTGCCAGTTTGTGAGGCATCACTTCACTATAGACTCCCTTTGCTACGGAAAATTAATGAATTGTATTGGATTGGGAATCCAATACCATGTTTGGAAGACCAAATATTGGATTCAATCCCATGGGGGCCACCAATATTACCGGTATAGGATACTAGCACCAATGGGATTGGGAAACCCAGCCCTCCTCCCATGTTTCCAAATCCTATGGGATGGGATTGAAAGTTGATTTACTAAATTGCTGTCTCTTTACGATTCCCCATTTTCGTTTCCACGGCAAGCCCTCATCTCTCTCTAGACTTCTGTGTGGGCACTGAGGAACTGAGTCTTCCAAGTTTCCAGGTGCCGATCTCGTCATTGTCTTTCACTCCTTAGTTGAAGGGCTCCTTTTCTCAAGCAATTCCATGGAGATCTTTGTTTCCACTTCAATGTGAGTGTTGGATTCTTGGACTGGAGGAATGCACCACAGCAGCAGAATCATGTATAGAGTTTAGGGTTTAGGGTTCCATGATGAGATACCCGCCCCCCTCCCCCCCCCCCCCAAAAAAAAAAAAAAAAAGTTATTATTTTGAGTAATTTCATGAATTTTCCGTATCACCCTTCTCCTTGGAAAAACAAAAGAGGAAAATTGGGAAGCATTAAATTTGAGATCTTGCTGCTATGTCGAGTGACTTGGGATTTTGCTGATCAATTTAATTGATTCGCTTAAGTTGCGTGGATGATTCTGATCAAGTCTGTTCAAATGGTTCTTTTATAATACAAGGGCATAGAGGGTTGTGTTACTTTTCTTCATCCGAGGCAGATTAAAGAAAAAAACAAGTTATAAAAAATTATGAAGGAACATGGCTAGTGTTAGCATGCTTCATATGAATGTGATTTCATTGCCACAGTAGCTTGGCAATTTTTTCCTGACCATCGTTCTGTCATAAAAGCTAAATTATTTTGATTGAATCCTGTGGGATTTGCCAATAGAGCTTGTCCTAATAGCTTCAAATATCATATTAACAGCGGGTATTGATGTCTGACCATCGTCTCCAGCATTTTTTAAGCCTCCATTTAAGATCAAAGAAAAATGAAGTAAATAGGACAAAAGAAATTTTATAAAAACGAAAATTAAGAATTTTTTGTTTGAATCAAACAGTCTATTGTAATCAAATTTTGTTCAATACACAAACCAATGTTCAATAGCTTTTAGAATATTTATAACAAGAAAAGATCACAAATAGCTTAATCAAAGATTGACAAGTTCTTCAAGCAAAAGAAAGATATTTTTTTTTCAAGCAAACATTTATTCAAGAAGAATCAGGCATCAAACTAAACATCTCTTCAGGAAGAATGAAGAACTAAAGTACCTTAAGAACCAATATGACCATGTAAGTGCCTACATTCATTAAGAGTTAAAAAAAAAAAACACAATTCCATTAAAACAAATGATTATGTTTTGTACCATTAAGCGTCAAATAAGTTCAACAATAACCACTCAAGCAGAACGGTAAGAATCATTGGCATTTCTTAGTTTGTACAACAAAGAATAGCAAATTCACAAGTCCATTGACAAATTATATTAATGGTTTTGAAACAAGCCACACACAAATGAAGCTAATTGAAAGCATCTAACATATGCTAAAATACAGTTCCCAGTAAGAATCAAGGCAACAAGAGAAGTCAAGAAATCATATTTAACAATTATGTACATCTATATATGAAGTAGAGATTAATACCATGGAGGATGTAACTGAAGCCGGTGTGCTCATGAGGATGGCATATATCCCGAGTTCAATGGTAAGATTAAACTCTGTGTTATTAAATTCACTATAGATGATTTGGTATAATCGAAACAGGCCCTCAAGTGATAAGGTAAAATGTGGCTGGAATATCTTCCTTTTTTGTGATAATCTCAGTGTTGATACTATCACAAGTAACATAGAGTTTACTAATGAAATATTTTCTTTCAGCAAACTGAAAGCACCCACAAATGCTTCATATAAATGCATTGAAAGTTCTGACAGCTGCTCAAGGGCATCCTCTTGCAGCCATTCCGCGATTGTTCTTGAGGACACCACATCATTAATTACCTAAAACCAACATAAAAACAGGCCTTAAATAAAATTACATCAAATTAAAAGAAAAAAATTAAAGCAAATGAAATAGAATAGAAACAGAGGGTGATAGTTTTTGACCCCAGTACTTTCATGTGTAACAAACTTCCAAGTTCTAACTATTTACAATGACATCAACTAAACTATTTGGGATTAAGAATTATCAACAATGGGCCACAGAAGTTTTCTTGAAAGCAAAAGGATGACATGATAACCTCATTGAAAATCCTCCATCAAGTAATGATAAAAATGAAAGAATGACAGAGAAAATTCACAACTTAAGGCCTTGCTATAACATAATGTTCCATGACACAGCAAAAGAAATATGGGAAATTACAAGAGATGTACTCTTTAGAAAAGAATATCCCTTGAATTTATTAGATATATGAACAGATTTTTCAGATTCAGGAGGGAAATAAATCACTAAGCAAAGTTTCAAATACTTGTATGGTTGCGCCAGCAAAGAAATATGGACGACAGAGGCCATCTCAGCCATTCCATCCTAACCCAAAGAGATTTTGTGATCAATCTCAGCTGTCTCGACTTATCCTTCCTTGATCATAATATATTGACACAATAATTCTAAATAAATCTAATTTATCATAAAATATAACTTTTAAAGTTCAAATATATCTAAAAATCAAATAAAATACTAAACTTTACAAACAATTTTTTTTTAAGGAAAAAGCATCCTGAGTACCGGGTTGCCTGACCAAGTCAAGATGGGACGGGATGTAAGACATCTTGTTCCATGAGAAAACCAAGACGTCTATATATCCCACCAAGACGTCTATTTTTCTTTTAGAATGGCACAATACCGGGTTCCAACACATAGTACAAGACTACGTCCAATACTAATTGTGTATTGATGCTGGAAACCTGCCAAAACTGCACAATAACGTTTGTACCATCCCATTCCAGCAGTATTTGAAAACTTGCGATACCATAATCAATTGCGAGGACTTTTGGAGTTAAATGCCTATCAGCCTCTCACAAATGATACTGAAAAATAAAGAGAGAAGAAATTTGGAGTTGCTAAATTTCTATCTTAGTTTGGCTCTAATTATGAGCATTTAAGGGGTAAGTTCATGACTAGTAGTGAGTTTCCTTCTTAGAACTGCATTCCACTTGTCTTCAGTGGGTGACTGTCTCACGTGCTACACAGCACATGAGTGAAAAATCTGCATGCTTATACTGGTTGAGACATGGTGGAAGAGGTTGAGAGGGATGTGGTGGTCATGTAGGAGGCATAGTAACAGCACATGAAGCATACAAAGTGGTGCACTAATCAAATTGTGAAATGCTATTGGGATGTGATTGGAAGACCAGCTCGAGCTAATGCAACAGGTACAAATTAAGCATCTTCTCTGCTTTTAACATTGTATTTTTCAATCATGATTCGTCAATGCTGTCTCAAGTGACAGTCTCTATTGCTAAGGAGCATAATCAACTCCTCTTGCAGAAGTTTTTGTGTAAAGCAATCATTAATCGATTATTCTATTTGCTCACCATGCATCTCATTGTTCACCCTGATTCAGGGGCTTCTAATCATATGACTTGTTCTCTTAATTATTTTTCCTCTGTTAATTCTGTAGAGCATGTTACATTGTTTATCTCCTATTTTTGGGCAAGAGACCCTATTGTCACCCTCCTTGTTATCATCTTCAGTTTATATGTCCCCAAGTCTCTATGCAATTTGTCATCTATGCAACCACTAAGTCCTTGAATTGTTCTATTACATTTTATCCTACATATTTTGAATTTCAAGATCTCCAATACAAAGAGGATGGTTGATAGAGGACATGAGGAGGAAGGCTCATCCCCCTTTAGCTCTATTGCAACATAGAACTTTTACTTAGATGGCATTGTTGTATAGGGCAACCTTTATTTCCTATTTTGCATCATATTTTTCATAATGGTCCATGAATATGAGGAACCTTACAAAAGTCTTGTACGTTCACTAAGATCCATCAAACAATGTTTCCTCCAAGTACTAATAAGCATACTCAAAACCTTTTACTCTTGTGCATAATGATATTGGACTTCTAATACTTCATATTTGAATGGAGTAAGATATTTGTTACATTTATTGATGACTACTCCCAAAAGATATGGACTTATTTCTTGAAAGAAAAGCTGAAAGCATTCTCTATATTCAAAACTTTTCACAAAGGAACTTTCAAATTATTTCAACATTAACGATAAATTTCCAAGAGCTAATTACGAAGAAGAATGCATGCCTGATGAGTTTTGATCTTACTTTCAAGACAAAGGATTCTTTTTGCAAACATCTTGTGTTTACACACCTCAATATAATGGATTTTCTCAAAGAAAGAACTGACATTTTTTGAAGGCTTCGCCTGCCCTTTTATTTGAAAGTAGCATTCCAAACTCTACTAGAGTATATGCTAAGTTAACTGTGTTATTTAATTAATAGAGCCCCTTCATCTTTGTTAGGTGATAATAGTCCCATTCAAGTGTTGTGCCCTCAAGAATCTATCTAGTAATTCTCCATGCTTTGATTGTGTTTGTGCATAATCTTAGTCCATACAAGGAAAAGTTATTATAGTTAACTAATAGAGCCCCTTCATTTTTGTTACATAATAAAGTCCATTCAAATGTTATGCCCTCAATAATCTATCTAGCAATTCTCCACACTTTGATGGTGTTTATGCATAATCTTAGTCCATACAAGGAAAAGTTACTGCCTAGATCCTTAAGTGTATTTTTCTGAGAAATGCATGTTCACATAAAGGGTATAGACATTATGATCCTATCTCTCATAAAAGGCAACATCTATATGGTATCTCTTTAGATGGTAGCAGTTATGAGGAATTTTCATATTATTCTAAGAAGGTCATCCTATGGATTTCTCATCCTATACTTCCTTTACCTATAGATGAGCCATCTAGGATATCTCCGGTCAAGGAGCTCTCCCTCCCCCTCCCCCCGCCCCCTGCAACTTCTGTTTAAACCAGGAGGAAGAAGAACATGGCATCTGAAGACATGATTTTCAACAAACCAACCAACCTAGTTGGTGGATGTATAGGCATCAATTCTACAGCTACTCCAGCCAATGATATTGATTTACCCATTGCTCTTTGAAAACCAAAGGAACCTGTACCTCTCATCCCTTTAGTAGATTTGTTTGTTTCACTCACTTTATCTGATTTACATGTCTTTCTCTTCCCTTTTCTTCCTTATCTACCACTAAGAATTTTTCAAGTTCTTTAACATCCTGACTCGAAAGAATCTATGACAAATGTGATGGAAGCAATAAACAAAAACAGAGCATGATATTTAGCACCTTTACCTGAAGTGCGAAGAAAATAGGATATCATTAGGTGCATACCATGTGCGATGAAATATAAATATGATAATTCTATATAGAGGGACAAAGCTTGGATTGTAGCCATGGGCTACGCCCAGACTTATAGAGTAGACTACTTGTAGACCTCCTTAAAACCAAAAGTCAACTCTATTTGAGTTGTTATTTCAGTCACTGTTAACTTTGGTATAGTGCTGTTATTTCAGTAAGTATTCCATTTCTTTTTCGAACAAGGCATATGGAAGGTAAGCAACATAGAGTGTTGACCCCTAACTCATATCCTTTTAACCCTTACTATAAGAGGATCCATCACAAAATTTAAACAAACGTACATGAAACTACTCAAGATATTGTCTTCCATATTCTACTTTACAACTGTGAGTTTAATAAATGACTGTCCGTGGAACTAGTACAATTGAAACAATGCACCAAAATCAAGTTGCAATAACGAAAAGCCAGTAGTTTCATTTAAATAGATTGTCTATATAAGAGTAACTTTACCTTCAAAACCAACTCCATAGCTCTTAAAGAAGATTCTTTGTGACGTCCACCTAGCCTCTCACCATAGAACAACAGAACAGTGGATAACCAGGGAAGTAAACCACATTCCTTCACTAAATAATGAAGTAGCATAGGCAGTCTAACAGATTTCTTCATTATCTGCATCATAAGTTAAACCTAGTCAACAATTATTTCAAATAGACTAATCGGTGACATCAAGATCTAATAAACTAATTAAAGAATCATTGAAGAAAGTATGGAAACAAAATCTACTCAAGATATACTAACCACCTAATATCATACATTGTACAAAGCTTTCAAAATACAAGATAAATTCATTCTATAAAGAAAAATGGCATCTACAATTAAAGATGTTAGTTATATACACAGGCCAAGGATAAATTAAGGGAAGGATGACCTAAATAATTTGGATATATGCAACTTAGACCTAGAGATGTACCTGTGTGAAAAAATGACTTGATTCATGTAGCAAAAAAAAAAAAGTTAGAGGTATATCGAAAATCACAAAAAAAGTGATAAAAAAAGACTTAGAATTTTTGCATTTTACAAAAAATCATAACTCAGAATAGAGTTGAATAAAGAAAAAGAATTCAGGTAGCTAACCTCAACTAGTTTGGGATTAAAACTTTGCTGTTATTGTAGTAGTAGTTATATACACAGGCAAACAAGAGAGGATAGGTAGAAATTTTATATTTTCACTCATAAATTGGAAAAAAAAAAAAGTTAAAATGTTTGTATAAGTTTTTCCATAAATGCCTTAGACTTCACACAAACAACAAACTACATTTAACATAAATTGGATGAAATAAATCTCCTCCCTCTTCGCAAGAGCAATGCCAAAGCAACACACTTCTTCCTACTCATACAATAGACTCCACACTCTTCCACTTCCTGTTTAGAAACTTAGAATAATTGCATCACATGACACTCACTAACCTTGCAGCCTGTCTTCGCATTATGTTGCACGTGGTATGGTGCCAATTTTGTTAAATTTGTATTACAAACATCAGTCACTCTATCCAAGGTTTTAAATCTCATAAGACACAAGTGTCTCGATTTTTCTATTAAATGAGATGTTGTGCCTCCTGTCTCCTCTTGATCTTTGACCCAGTCAAGCATCCAATTACTTGCAAAAGATGCTTTTTTTTCTTTAAAAAACTATTTGTGAAGCTAGCGTTTTGTTTAATTTCTAAACATATTTGAACTTCAAAAGTTATATTTTTATGATCAATTAGATCTATTTAAACTTGACACTATAATGTATTATGATCAAAATAAGACACAACGAGATGACCGATATCGATCTTGGAATCTCTCTAAGACGAGACATCTTGGCCTCTGTACTGCTAAGACTTGAACGATTAACTCTATCTAATGAAGCAATTTTTCACCTCTTATTGACAAACTTCTTGTGATGTCTATTTAGACTAGAGTAGGACATGTTTGGAACACATGAGAGAAAGGATGATTGTGATAATTAATTCCTATCTGATTAAAAATTTCTTCCACCATTTTAGTGATGTAATCTAACTTATGGGTGGCACACTTCTATTCTCTCTCCCTTAAAGTGAGAGAGAGGACTGAACTAGCCATGAGGAATGTATTTTTAAAAGATAAGGTGACCATAGGCATACAAAGTTAGTGAGTCATCTCTCCAAACCAAGAAGTTCATGGGAACAACTAACGACTTTCTAGTTATAGCTATCTCAGACTATATGACTCTCATTCGCAAGTCAAAGTTTTTCCCTCCATATCTTTTGTGAAAATGCAGTAATATGATTTTAAATGATCTATGGCTCTACAATATTTTTCAATTTTTCTTGATCAAGAACATAACGCCTTGAAAATATGATTTAAGAAACAAAATGTGGAGTCTTTATTGAGTTTTTATATTTTCCGGATTGATTTAATATCTAAATAACTTCTATATATGAGAAGTCCAATATTTACAATGTTCCCCCTGTTCGCTTGGATTTGGGATATGATTTTTATGCAATGCTATAGATGTTTGATGAACAAATATGTTTATCTGACAACTGAGAAATGTTATTGTAGGGTCATGCATTCTATTTTGGATTTTTGCATATATACTGCCAATATGGATTATTGAATATTTCCCCCATTAAAATTACTATTTGCATATATATAGCCTTAAGCTGCAGTTCATCTTACCTTCACATTGCTGCCCTTCCTGTTGGATTTTAGGCTTAAAAAGTTAATAAGTAACTATTTTGAGTGAGAAATGATTATTTTACCATTTTGCATCAATATCCTTGAAAAATTTATGCAAAAATATCACTTCGTGATACAAACTGAATGTTAAATTTTTTTAGGGGCATTAATGTAAAAAGGGTTGTTTAAATACTTAAACATGATAACGATAGAAGTAGAGGTAGACATAAACTAACATGGACAGAAATAATTAAAAAGGATATAACTATTTGTAATTTGAATGTCAACTTAGTCCTGAATAGAGCAGAATGGAGAAACTAGATTCATGTAGCCGACCCCATGTAGTTGGGAAAAGGCTTAGATGAGTTGAGTTGAGTTGAGCTATTCATTAACACCATCAGCCAGAAATATAACAAGGGGGAGTATTGTTGAGAAAATAGGATGACTGGAAGAGTACATATTCAATTAGTTCTAAAAGAGCATATATGTAATTAGTGCTAAATACACAATAACCTATGTTTGCAGAGCATACATACAAAAATATTTATAAAAAAATAAAAATAAAAATAAAACCTTCAGGGTAAGCCTCAGTGAATGCTGAAGTTATTCCATTGTGACTCAAAATATAAAAATATTCTCTTCACATGCAAGGGAAAGCCTGTATATGATTAACACTCTCCAAACCCCACAACAGTGGGTACCTCATAAACTAGGGTCCCTTTCCATATGCAAAAATCCCTTATATTTTTTCACTTTTTTCTTCAATTCTCTAGGAATATGTTTTCTTCTTTCTACTTCTATTTCAACTGATTAAGCTATGAATCGCTATGAATCCACCTAAGTAAACCTATTGTCTATCCTCAAGCCTTATAGCCAGGCTTGGTTAGGCTAGATTTGATAAGACTACATTGTGTCCTTTCTTGCTCTTTTTCCTTCTTTTTGTGTGTGTTGGGGGAGGGGATCATATTTAGATCACCTGATGATCTTTTTACAGATTTTTTATGGTGTATAGTACACAAGAACCTTTACTTTATATAATACCAGGTAATTTTAAAAGGTTCAATCAAAATATATGATTGGATCAATACCACACGGGTCATCTTTGACCTATGCCAAGATGAACCTGATTCACTCTACAACATATCAGGCCATGTACTCATCACGTGTTATATTTAGGTGTTAAAATTTATTTAAGTCAAACCAAGAGTCGGAAGCATCACCGTGATCCTGGTAACAGTTTCTAGCATCACCATGTACATCCTAGTTTCCAAATGTTCTGTTCATCAATGTCAGATATTAAATTAAGGATCTCAAGATTCAGTTCAGCAAAACCACACCAACTTTTTAGCATAATGACAATCAACATTATTAGGCTAGATCATCAGGCAATATTGTTTGTCTTTAATGCCTCAAACATTCAACAGAACTAAAAAGTATTCACATAATATTATGCAGCATGGGTGGCGATTTATGAAAGAACCTAACTACCAATCCAACCAACCTGTTTTGTGCAATTCATGTCAAGCAAATTTTAGTTGGTCAGATTCAGGTCAGAAATCTTAACCTGTACTTTAAAATGGTGGGTTCCAGTTAGTTTTCATGACCTTAAAAGGTTATAACCATAAAGTGCTAATCATGTAATGAAAGGCCTTGCAGTCTGTCTCACCCAAGTTTCATGATTTTATAGCTTTCCAGTTTCGGTATTAGGTGTTGGACACCAAAACAGGTCTGAACAGCTATGTACCACCCATACTTACTGGGTATGTATGGACAACAACAGTTAGGACACATCAGGGGTCAAAACATGCCAAGTCATTTTATTCTGATTGATGCTGACCATTTCAGTCTATCTCAAGACTCTCAACCATAACAGTGCCATACCAATACTGTACAATTCTAGTTCAAAACTGGTGTGAGGTCTAGCACAAGTATTTTAAACCTTGGTCTCGCCAAACAACCCACACCTTTCAGTCACTAATCCACTGGACCAGAATTAGTATTTCCATAGAAATAAGCCATTTAACAATAGGCTTTGAAGGGGTCAGGGTAAAGAAAGATGCTTATGCCATCTAGAAAGAGAATGTCAAGAAAATTGTTTTAATCTTCAGTTAGATACAGAACAAACAGAATACAAACTGATTTTTTATCATTATCTTCTGTTATGTGCATTTAAGAGGGAAAAAAAGAAATTGGGTTGCTTTTGCTGCTCTTTCTTGTTCTTGCAAGGTAATATTGTCAATCCATATTTTTCAAAAAAAATCATTTCTTCTTTCTTTCTCTATCCATTCTTGCCCTGATGACAATTTCTCCTTCCAAGATTGTACCTTATAATATTAATAGTGCAAGAGCGGTCTTTCAAGACAACCGCCAAGAACACATCTTTTTTTTTCCCATACAATAATATTACATATTTCTTCTTAAGAAATATAAGGATAGATCTCCCTTCTGTCCAAAACAAGAGACCCAGGTTAAATGGATATTTTTGATAATCTATTTATTTTTTCTCCATATTGTTATTTAAACTATATGGCTTGGATTTGCAAGTTGGACTGTTAGAATGTGATTTAACTATTCACTTCTAGGTTATCCAAGTCAGGTTGGATCAAATAGAAGAACCCACGAGATTGTGCCGAGCAAGAACGTCCTAATTTGGTCGGAGGTCAGCTTCCAGTCAAGCTTCCATCCCAATATATATGAAATCAAGAACAAACTCATTGCCAGTTGTACCAACACAGAACTATTGCACCAAAAAAAAAAAAAAAATGGTTCAATAAATTGATCAAAAGTCTAGACTGGAAATGCAAACCATAAGATGAGGAATGGTGTTCAAGTGAACATAGATGTAGAAGGCCACCAAAAGGAAGTAAAAAACCAGTAATAAGAATATGATAATCAAAGAAAACGAATTGGAAACAAGAGACGTTATATAGAAAGATAGGTGATGCCGAAGGAAAGTTTTCCCTAGGTTTGGACGCTCCACTCCAAACAGTGTTTGGACACTAAAAAAAGGAAGTTTTTTAGAAGAATAACACCTTGGATCAAACCAGCAACTGTCATATAAGTAACATGAGAGAGAGAGAGAGAGAGAGAGAGAGAGAGAGAGAGGATATTACATATTAGGCCTCTACATCAATAAATCTCATGCAAATTACCTCCCACTCAACCCAGGAGAACTCTTTTCTGAGCTGAACTCTGTTTAGGATGAAGAGACTCCCCGCTTGAAAAGACCTCATCACCAACATGGGGCAACGATAAGAACAGGAGAGATAAAAGAAAAATGAACAAATGGAGAGAGGAAGTGGACAGAAGAAAGGAACAGATAGAAGGAAGGGGACTTTATAGGTTCAAGATAAAGAATGAGAAGGGCCATCAAGCTATATTTAGGAGGAAAAGGAGCAGGAATGAGAAGACATGGGTCAGCTGTACATAATGCTGTGTCAGCCATAACTTAAATCTATGGCCACCCTACATAGGCACATGCCATGGTAGGAATAAAAAAAAATACAACTAAAGGAGTTCAAAAATTACATGGAAATAAACAAGTTAGAAACCTTAAAAAATTGAATCCAACTAACACCCAAAATAGAAAGTAGACTTCACATAGACAATGATGTAACAAAAATCAAATATTTAAGCTACATCACAAAGACAATATTCTATAAAACCACTATTATGCCAGTTATGTTATATGGAACAGAGTGTTAGGCAATACTGAAACAACGTGTGAATAAATTAAGTGTAACAGAAATGTGCATGTTAAGATGGATATGTGATAAAACTTTAAAAGATAGAATTAGAAACAAACATATACGAAAAATGATAGGAGTAGCCCCAATTAAAGATAAAATGAGAGAAAATCGATTAAGATGGTTTGGACATATACAACGAAGACCTTTAGATACTCCAGTTAGAAAGAGTAATTTTTTAACAATTCATAGTAATGATAAAGGTAGAGGTAGACCTAAACTAATATGGATAGAAATAATTAAAAAAGATATAACTATTCGTAATTTGAGTGTCGACTTAGCCTTGAATAATGCAGAGTGGAGGAAGCATATTCATGTAACCGACCCCATGCAGTTGGGAAAAGGCTTAGATGAGTTGAGTTGAGTTATCACATCAAGTAACCAACTAAAAGAAGGCTCCTTCATGCTCTAATGCAATGCTTGTGATAATTATAATCTAAAATGCTTTTAAGCACTTTTTTCTCCTTTTTAGCTTTACATTATTTTTTGGTAGAAAACTTCATTATATTTTTTCAGCTGATCTACAATTTTTGTTTTGCATTATGCTCAGATTTTTTCTGTGGTTAAATTATTTTATGCTAGGTTATGGTTTTACCTTACACCAAATTAGGTAGCATCTAGGTCCAGTTTATTTTAATCAAGTCAATACAGAATTGACCGCATCAACGCTAGGCATTTTCAGGTACAGATCAACAAATTAGACTTTAGCAAGTATCAAATATTTAAATGCCAATGTCAGCAGTCATGCCTGCAAACATGCAACACCATACTGAAATAAAAAATAAATAAATAAAATAAATAAACAAGGACTTGGCATGTAAAATGCCAAAAAAGAATTAACAAGCATTGTACTGACCCATGCCTGATGCCAGTATTGACCCATCATAACCTTTGCCAGCTGATACCAGCCTGCACTTGAAACTTTCCCAGCTAGGCAATTGACAGAGTCCCAGTCATGTCATTAGTGTCACGCGATGACTTTTTTAATCATTTTAACACTATTCAAATCACCAAATTAGCTTTCTACCTTATCTGATTTGCTGGAACTACTACTTGTTACATTATATAGAATAAAACAGCATTTAGCCAATTTGCGTTCATATCAGCTCAAAGTTAAAATGAAATATTAGTTTTGGTCAGCCCTTGGTTATGCCTGGTGACCATGTGGTGAGTTTTTATTTCCTTTACGGTATGCAGCATTGTGCTACCAGGTTGTAAAAAACAAGCTAGCATAGAGATTAAGGCTAATAATAAGCCAAACTGGAGGACTGATTTTCCATTGTTCTTGGCAGGTTGGCCCATCTAGAAAAATTAAAAAAAAAAAAAAAGATTTGTTCTGCACAGGGCCACTTAGCAACTCTACAAATGAATTAGAACATTAAATTCCAAGTTCTAGATTTCTTCCTGTGTTAGAGCATGATAAGCCTTAGTTGCAAAATCTTTCTGACTTAATTGCCTCTATATCATGTGCACCCTCATGTATCCACTTCCAAACGCTTCATAACTTTCATCATGTACCACTAAATAAATCTATCATAATGTTTTAGCATCACCATGAATTACCACTTTAATTAAACAAATTCCAAATTACCTGAAGAATCAGAATCTTTGACTCAGGATCTGATAGTGAAGAGGCATAAAAGCTCAGCAGCAGCTCTTGAACTTTGTTTCTCATATATATTAGCATCAGCATTTACATTCAGCCCTGCATATATTAGTCGAAGAATCCACAAATGGTCCATTTTGAAATGGATGGAACTACTTTCAAACAAAGCATGGAATAATGGGATACTCTGCATGCAAAAAGGGGCACCGCATAAGCGGTCTGAAATTAGTCATACAGTTTTAGCATCAAAACTATAACATTAACTCAAAACATTAGATGAATTCTTAAATGATAAGGGGAAAATAGCATCAGTTCATAAAAATAAAAATACCATCAGATTCACTTTAGGAGAGCGCATCAAGAGTTTGCAAATTGTAACGAAATGATTCTGATTCTGCGATAGATCCAATAGTATGAAAGATGCCTCTGCTGCAAAAATAGCAGTCACAGAAGGGATTTGCTGCCATGGTTCTGTTATCCCATTTTGCAAATATGTTAGAAGTAATTGAAGCTGCAACGCATCCTTACTTTTTCGATAATTCTGTGCCACATAAAACAAGTCAATAAGAACATTTAGGTGATGAAATATCAGCAAAAATATAATACAGAAATTTTAGGCAAGGGAAATCAAGAGAAGCCTCTCATGTGATCCATTATGTAGTCCATCCAAACCAAATGTCAGGCTGATAAGCATCACAAGCCCAGATAAATGGTATATCAATAAAGCGAGAAAGAGCAAAAAGAGCTAAGACAATCAACAAAAGAGATATGCATCATCACAAAAAGTGAGTGCACTCATGTTAAGTCATCAAAATATTTTCCAAAGAATCATAAATATCAGGTCAATAAAGTTTTACTCCAGAGAATTGTTGTTTTGATTTGATATCTTGTACCTTGATCACCAATTCTCCTCCATTTATTCAGGTCAGCTTCATGGATCAAGATCTGATTCTCTGGATCATGAGAACATATTTTTTAAGCAGCTTGTTATTTTCTGTTCATGGTGACCTTGAACAAGAAGAAGCTTATTATCAAATATGAACAGCTGATTTGTGGCTTTATTCATTTGGATATTCTATATGTATAATACTTCCTGACAGAATAAACACACATTAAACATAAGGCCTCATACCATCATCCAAGACCAGCTTATGAATCCTATCTCACCATTTCAGCTTACTAAAAGCCAAATCCACCAAATAATAACAACAACAAAGAGTTAATCCCAAACTAGTTGGGGTCAGTTACCTGAATCATATTTCTCCATTCAGCTCGATGTTGAATCATATTTTTTTATAAGATGTAACAATTTTAACTCTTTGTTTATCACTTGCTTCCATGTAATTTTTAGTCTACCTCTATCTCTTTTTCCTTTTATATCTATCAAATTACTCCTTCGCATAAGTGCATCTCTAAGTTTACGTTGTATATGTCCAGACCATCTAACTCATCCTTCCTTTAATTTGTCCTCTATTGGTGCGATCTCCACCTTCTACAAATGACTTCATTTCTTATTCTATCTTTTCTTTCATTACCGCACATCCATCTCAACATTTTCATTTCAGCCACGTTCATCTTGTGTATGTGTAATTTTCTAATTGTTTAACATTATGTATTATAAAGTATCGTGGTTTTATGGCTATCTTATAAAATTTTCTCTTCAACTTAATAGATATTCAAATCATAAAATATTCTAATTGCATTTCTTTATTTCATCCAACTTACTTTAATCCTATGAACAATATCATCCTCCATATCTCTTTTCTTACGAATAATCGATCCTAAATATCAAAAACGATTATTTTTAAGAACTTTATGGTTCTCAATTTTCACTCTATAGTTATCTCTAGTTTTAATTGTATTAAAATTTTATTTCATATATTCTGTCTTTATCATACTTAACTTAAGACCTTTAAATTCTAATGCATTACATCATAATTCTACATTAGAAATAACCATAGCCTTAGCTTCATTCACTAGTACTATATCATTTACAAATAACATGCACCATAAAACATCATCCTAAATATGTCTAGTAAGCTTATTCATAACTAAAGCAACAATGTAAAAACTAAGAGTAGATCGTTCATGTAAATCTACTGTAATAAAGAATTCATTAGTATTATCGTCAATAGTTCTGCTATAACTAAGCCTAGCCCAAATCAGAACCTGATCAGCTTGAGAGAGGCGGTGTTTCCTCTCTTCCTAAAATCAAGGACTTTCTCCGCCAAAGCTACCAGAAACTCTCCTAGTCCCCTGTTTATTTTCACCCACTGGCTAAGCCTCATACTCTCCTGTTCTTTTCCAGATAATTCTCGCAGGCTTGCCTACTCTCTCCCCTTTAGTTGCTGTTAAGAAAGAAAGAACAGGAGACCCAAACTCTCTATTCCACCATTAGCCCCTACCTCCCTAACTTTTATTCTTCCTCCTAGACACCGTCTTGAACCCTTTCATCCTCTGTATTTGCCGCTAAAGACAGAAGAGAAGGTAAAATACTTCTCCTAATTTTGGGGATAAGTAGATTTCTTTCAGAAGTGCTTAGCATAGAAAAATAAAGGAAGTCCGCAAACTCCAGACCTTACAATTCAGATTTCCATGGATTCTAATTCACTTTTACAGTTCTAATTCTTCTGTTTCTATTTCTTCCTCTCCCTTCTAAACTGAAAATCATGAATTTTGATCCCTGGTATCAATCAGTTTGGTCTTAGAGAGAGCTTTTAGGGAAACTCTTTGCCCATCCTACGGTTAAATGATGTTGTTAACAAAAGAAGCTCGGCAGGCCATAGTCAAAGCATGCTTGGTATGGGAACAACATTGACAAGTAGTAGCAATTACTCGTTAAATCGGTGATAATTAGGAGTTCAAATTTGGGGAGAATTTTAGAAAATTGTTTATAGATATTGGCATGATATTGATTTGATTCCCGGATAATTTTGGATTATTAAGTCCCGACTCGGGTCTCGGTGAAGTTGCTATTTTAATTTGTTGTAAGCATATGTGAGGTAAGTAACACCCTAGATTTTTATAGTAACATATTATTTTAAAGAAAATATATCATTGCAAATTTATGTCCAAATTCAAGATTTGTTGTATCTAAAAATATTTAGAGTGATGTTATATCACCTGAGATTCATTATTTTGATGAACTTATGAATATCCTATATTGCAAGTTCTCTATATTAAATTATATTCAAGATCCGTAAACCGCTAAATTTTGTTTGATATTTTGGCTCTTTGATTTCATCTATGAAAATATGTTGTGATTAATTTGACTCTTGGATCAAGCATGAAGAGATATTTATTGAAAATATTGTTGATAAATTGTTGGACATTAATTGAAATTCCATTTATTTTGTAAATGTTTGGATGTCTATGAAACTTCGATGTTGCAAAAATAAATTTTGCATATACATTTAGACTCTCTTAGCCAAACTACATATGATATGATGTCAACACCATAAGTGTGGTACAAAAAAGAGCTAGACTGCAATGTTAGTATTTGATATGCGCCTACTCCACAAGGCTAAATGTGGTCTCGACCTACTCAGCAAGGCTAAATGCAATCATGGACCACTTGGCACATGTTAAATGCATTCGTAGTTTTGATTGAAGAGTTGTAAAAAAGTTGAGAATTGAGAATTGACATGTATAATTTGATATTTCATGGTCTTATTAAGATTTAGATTTGAGATTTCATTCTACTCTTGAGCATATGGAATTTATGCATTACTTTTTTCTTTATTAAAGGCATAATATGGTATTTTGCATATGCTAGAGAAAAGAGTTGTAATATATTATTTTATATTTAGTAATTTAAAGAAATATGTTTATAATATTCATTTTGTGTATTTTCAACTTGTATCATTTTTGCATTTATCAAATTTAAATATTGAATACTGCTTGATCCAATTCTATTAAAATGAAGTGTTACTGGATTGTCAAGCTCATATTATTTATTTATCTATTTCCTAGACACAAAGGCTGAAAAGTAAGTTGACAGAAGATCAACTTACTAGTAGAGATAAGGCTTCAAGTACATGCAGGTCAATTTTGGTTTGGTTGGTTGCATATTAAAATGTGTTTTGAAAATATATACAATTATTTAGATAACAAAAAATGACAGTTGCATACTTTTGTTATTGTTAAAAATCTAGAGATTTGTGTAAAGGTTACCTAGTAAAAGATAGTTAAAATATGCATGCCATTCTGATAATCACTACTGCCTGTGTATGAATTTTATTATTATTATATTGGATATATTCATTAACAAGTGGAAATGCCTTGTCCACTTGTAGGGCCAACCCTGAGTAGGCTATCATGACCTTAAAATTGATTAGGTTTAGAGCATGACAAGTTCTTACACTAGTAATTGCTCCATCATACATATCCTTTATAACATTAATATATCTAACAGGTATTTTTTTCTAACACCCATCATAGGATTTTTTAAAAAAAACTTTATTATATGCTCTCTCTAAATCAATAAAAACTATATAAAGATCTTATCTCTTTTCTTTACACTTCTCCATTAACCTCCTACTAAGGAAAATAGTTTCTATAATCGATGTTTCTGACATAAAATTAAATTAATTTTCTAATATTTTTGTAGTGTATCTCAACCTATACAATAACCCTCTCTGAAAGTTTCATAATATAACTCATAAGTTTAACACCATAATAGTTAGAACAATTTTGAATATATCCTTTATTCTTAATTTTGACACTATAATAGTATGACTCATGAATTTAACACATAGTGCTCTTTCTCCATTCAATAGGTATCTTCTTAATTTTTAAAATTTTATTAAATAAATTTATCACCAAATTACTCCAGCATCACCTAAACATTTTCAAACCTCAATAGAAATTTTATCAAGTCCGACAACTCTTTATATAGCTCTTCTTATTTTCATCTTTTCGTAGCCTCTTTTGCCTCAAATATCCTAATTGTACAAGTATACATCATAATTCTATCCTCAATAAAACTAATAAGACATCCTAAATGATCTACATGCTTTTAATTTAATAATTTATCAAATTAATTACTCGTTCTTTCTTTGATCCCATCCTCCTTAATCAAAGATTTTATTATTATTAATTTGATACATTTAACCTAAATCATATCCCTAATTTTTTTTATTTCTCAATCTTGCAATATATATATATATATATATATATATTTCATCTTTAGTTTCTAACTTATGATATAATTTTTATATGCCTTATATCCAACCTTCCATACCATGTTTTTAACTTCTTTCTTAATCATCTCATAATTTCATATGCTTCTTTATTCCTATATTTAGATAGTTTTCTATAACACTCTTTTTTAACCTTAATCGTTAATTGAAGTTTCACATTTCACCATGAAATTTTCTTATCATATGGGCCTTTCCCTTTTGACTCTCGTAACACCTCTATAACTATTTTTCTAATACAATTATCCATCACTTCCCATATGAAATTAATTTCTTCATCTACATTCCATTTTTCATCATTCTATCCTTAAAAGCTATTAGTTTCCTTTCAAATTTTACCATCTAATCCTCGAATTATGGATTCTTGTACTTTTAAATTCTTCTCCTTCATTTTCAATTACATACATTTATAAGCCTCAATCTATATTATGTAATTAAACTCTCATTTGGTATAACCTTACGATTTTTACAAAACACTCGATCAATCTTTCTAGTAATGAATAAATCTATTTGTTAGTAAATGAGAGTCCTTTTTAAAATTAGCTAATACTAAATCATATGTCATTGCAAATTCTATAATAACATTTCCTTCTTTATTTCTATCTTCGAATCGGCATATACTCTTTCAAAACCTATATTGTATTTTCCTACAAGTCCATTCAAATCTCCTTCAATAAATTTTTTTTTCCACTAGAAATTTCTTAAATTAATCCATCCATATCATCCCAAAAACCTTGCTTTCTTACATTATCTAAGCCCATTTAAGAAGCACAAATACTAATAATATTAATTAATTCCTCACCTACCATTATGTTAATCAACATTATTCTATCTTCTATTCTCTTAGTATCTACAACTTTATCCTTTAGACTCTTATTTACAATAACTCTGACTCTATTTTATTCCTATCTTTACCTATATCGCAAAGTTTAAAACTATTAACCTCTTTTTTTCTCCCATCAACTTAGTCTCTTACAATCAATTATGTTAATTGTTCTTTTAGTCATTGTATTTATTAGTTTTGTTAATTTTCCTATTGACCCTATATTCTAAGTTGTTGAATCTATTTTTATTTTATTTTTATTTTTTTGGATTAACTTTTTACCTACACCTGTCCATAAAGGTGTAAGAATCTTTGATTACTTTCTACCACACCCTGATATCGATGTGATGCATCACTTTCGAAGACTACCTTGGCCATCCTTGCAAAACTTTTCACTACACAGTGTCTGATATAGTGCATCGCTTTAGGGACCATCCTAGCCTCAATGATTTTCTCTATTGAATTCATATTCATAGGGTGTGACTATAGTTTTACGCTTACCATCAACTTACCATAACCCTCCTTATTCAGGCTTAAGACTAGCTGTATATAAACTTTATACCTAGGTAGAGTTAGAAAGCCAAATCCACCAAATGCAAATGTAAAATCAACTACAATTTTTATTGCTCACCATTACCATCCAAGCTTTCTTTGGTTTTCCTGACCCATCATCTGAACCATCCACACTAAACCATTTAACCTTGCATTTAATCTAAGTTGATGCTAGTCCTATCTATCCTCATGCACTTGTTTCTGTCCTCTTGGTTTAACTAGGTATTCTGGCATCCTCCTTTTTACTATGTTCAATTTACGCTTTTCAGATAATGTTACTATTGTGCATGTATTATTATGTGCTGCTACCTCAAGTTTTTATGTAGATGGACTTTAGTTATATGCTTTTCAACCAATACATAGGGCTAATAACCAAGAGGGATTAATGACCACTTACTGTAGCAAGAACAAACCATCATTTTGGGCACATTCGTCATGCAGCCTAATTAATTACTAGAAAGGAACTAAAGCCCAAAATTCTCATCAAACACCCACTATTTTATCTGTACGTTCCTCATCTTTACTATTCTTTCTACCCTTTCCCTTTTCCGTACTCCTTGAATCTTTATAGCATTTTTTGCATATTATCTTGTTTACTTGTAATCACTTTAGCACAGTTCTTAAGTTGGCATTGTTGTTGTCAAATTTCTGTAAACTGAGAAACTGATAATTGATAATGGCCCACAAGGCATGTTTCATCAATAGTATTAAGACCTAGAGCCTTCAAATGGTAGAAAGCTTCTAAAGCAGATTGACATGTACTCTTTAACCTTGATCACCTAATTTTTGAAACTCATAATTGCTGCCAACACTCATTTTACACCCCTTTTATCATGAACTTGTTTGAGGTCCTTGTGATAGATTTGCATGTCACACTCTTTTTCGCTTGAGATGCATAAAAGCACCCACAAGGGTAAGGGCATGTTGATGCCCTCACTAAAATTTCTTTTTTTTTTTCTTTTTTGAGGGAATCCCTCACTAAAATTTTCAAGAATGATTTGTGCACCCTGAGAACTCGATGTACACGCATATATGCGTTCTTCATGGCCCCACATTTGCTCAAAGTTTGCACAAAACTTGCACTCTGGGGGAGTCTATGTTTCAGTGTTAGTGTCCGAAGTGTCCAAGGTGAACTGCACAAACTTGAATTTAGCAAATCGAGTTCCGCAATGGCATTTGTTTTGCAAGAACAGACCTGAGTTCCAACAAGTTTTAAACCAGGTCTTCACATCCTTCAGTCCATAGACTAGATTTAAACCTTCCCTGAAATTCTACCACTCCAGAAAGCACCAGCAGACAGTCATGATCAGATCCTTTCTCAAGGGGATTCAGAAAGACAGTGGACAGCAAGCAAGCAGAAGAAATTGAAGTTTTTGGGTTCACAGGTTAATTTAAGCTTAACTCGAAATCCACCCTTATATGAGATTCATTTAAGATAATTATTGCTGATCCTTTCATCCTAACTTTTCTTTCTACCTATAATGCTGCTGTCCCTGAACTTTAAACCTGAAATCCTAAAACCATTTCCACTGTTCGCTACAGAGTGTGTGCATCTAGAAGTAGTAAAGCATCAGGAATTTGCTAATCTTGTAAAAGTTCACATATTATTTGGAGATAGATAATATCAGTTGGAAATGATTCCAATCTAAGTATTGAGCAGAATTGGAATAATGGCAGTACCTCCAAACACTTGATCAAAATATCATGTTAGTAAAAACCTTAGTCGAACTCAAAAAATAAAGCAAAGATATGGATAGCAAGTTTTAATTAATCTGATAGTGCCTTTTCAATCCTTTCATGAAAGAATATTACCTTCAAAGCCATATTGAATCTTCCAAGGGACTCATAACCTAATTTTCGCAAATCTTCATCAGGTGAAGAAATGCTAACAAATGTAATCGCCAGCAAGCCTAGTCGACAAAATTCAATTGCTTCAATGTAACCCATCAATAGACAATGAATTGAGAACCTCAGTATAAAAGCAGGGTCATATTGTTGACATAGAGCATCGTTCGAAGATGGTCTCCGCTTCAAAAATCACAAAAGCATCACATCAACAACTTCAAATTAATAGAATGAGAAAGCAGGAAGTAGATCTTACAGAAAGCATATATTTCTCAATAAGAGAGACAAACAGAAGGTTGAAGGATGGGAAAAATTACCCCTGCCATATCATCAAAGTTCTCCTTCAGAAGTTTTTTCAGCGAAACAGCAGCAGTCTGTGAAGATCTATCATAGCAAAAATGCAGAACTGTTTTCATGCATAGGTTTGTATCAACTGGAATGTTCTCTCTGAAGAGCATTCTGTGTTGTTCTTCAATTGTTCCACAATCAGCTATCTTGTTTGATGATGCTAATTTGTCCACTGCGAGATCTTTTTTAAATTTCAAGGCAGAACTTCCCCACAGATAATCCATTTCGGCTATTGTATCATACTCTGCTCGTTCAACTGACTCAATTTCATGCATGAGATGGAGTATCTCGAAATCAGTTTCACTCAGAGTTGCACCATAGGCAGATAAGAGCAAAAAAAAGCAATTCCTTCGAATCCATGCCATCAATTTTTACAAGCCCAGCATTGTTTTCTCTATTTTTAAAATGATACAACACCCTAAGCAGCTTAATGAGTTCCAACTTCCCCTTCTCTAGAGAACAGTTTTCATTTTCCAGCTTGGACAACTTATCACAGATGACCCTGCCCTTTTGGGTGTTTCTATCAAAGCAAATGACATCAACTGATTTAAAAATACTAGGGACTGGCTGCAATAATGTTCCACTTGGCAGAAAAGCAGATGAATCAGGCATGGGATCACCACAGAAAATTGTAGAGACAAACTGAGAGTGTCCAAGCAAGAGATCAAGAATTTCAGCAGAGGAAAAGTTTCCTTCCGATAGTGCAGCAAGGATGCAGCGAATTGCTTTTAAAGTAACAGGATCCTCAAATCTATGGAGGAGGCAGGATCTAATAAATAAATTTAGAAAAGGAATAGATGCCAACTTGGTAATATAGGTTTTCATCTTTATTGACAGCTCAATAATGTTCCTCAAAATGGAATGTTCTAAAAATCTAAAAACAGAACAACTGTCGCCACTGCAAGATGTTGCAGTGTCCTTTATATTCTGAGGCAAGCCCCTCACAATCTGGTCCAACGTCTTCACCAGGACGTTCATAAACCTTAGTTTTGCAGAGTTCATTCTTTTAGATTCCCATTCAACAGTCATCTTATTAAGCCCTTCTATTTCAATTCCCAAAACCAGCATTGAACTCTCTGGAGGAAATAACAATAACCTTGTCAACAATATCTTTGCAGAAACTTCATTAATCAGCTTTAAGGACTCCTTGTAAGAGCAGGTATTGAATTCTTTAAAATCACAATCAAGTAGATCAGATGAGTGGGAACAAATATCATCAAATATTTTCAACCGCTGTTTCTTTCCAATTGAATTTCCTTTTATGATGAAAAAGTAGTGCAACATAGTAACTGCTTTCCCAAGAACAGAGCTATTGAAAAGATTTTGAAAATCCCCCACTGATGTCAGTGAGAATTTATCATAATCTTCCTGAAAATTGCTTCCGGAGACATAGTTCTTCCAATTCGAGAAACCATCTATTAGAATCCTAAAGTAAAATGTTGGTATAGAACCAAAAAGTTGGATATCCTGCTTATATTTATGTACATTAGACATCAAGTATGATAAAGCAGAAGGCAACAGAAGCACAAAGTCATCCTCTGAAAGGATAAAGTTACAGTTCACCTGAATCACCTTACCCCAAGAAGATGCATCGTCCACATTTAAAACATTCAGAACAGATAAGTCTTTTCCTAGAATACCCAAGAATATCTGCCCAAAGAGTCTCATGTGCATAGGGCTCACTTCAATAAGCCGAAACAATGTTTTTGCTTTGATCTTACTTGTCGGATACAAACAGTGTAATAGCAATTTCATCGGACAGTTGATGATCATCCTAGATAACAACATATGCAATGGAAGCAAAGCAGGGTGAGGCTTTGCAAATCTTTGACTATAGACGGCATTAACAACTTCAAACAAACAAATATCAGCACTTTCTAGATCGAAGCTTATGGAAAAATCAAGAATCTTATAGAAAACTCTCTGAAGAATTGCAGTGTCAAAACTCTTAGCCTTCATGTCCCAATAAAGACGAGCTTCTGATTTCAGCTTTGGCTCTTGCAGAAGATTGAATAGCATACCCAAGGCACCATTGGCAATATATAAACAAAGAGTAGCAGCAGACATAAATACTGGCATACAGCCAGAAGCCCCATTTTCTAGTTTAGAAAACATCCAGAATACAAGATCGAGCAGTTCAAAAGGAGATACAAAATGCATGAAGGCATGAAAGATGTTAAAACTTCGGATAAGGGGCTCTAGATCTCTGTTCTCAACACATTGGTCAAATTTTTCCCTAAATAACCCTACCACATTCTGCACCAGGAGCTTGGGAGCCTCTAAAACTGATTCAGTAAAAGGACCATGGACTTCAGATGCATAGCCATTCTGATATTCCCTAGCTAACAAAACCTCAAAAACCTTACTCAAAAATTGCAACACAAAATTGTTCATGGGATGAAAGTTCTGCTTTATGGATTTCAAAAAGGCTTCCTCATCATACCCCAAGCTTTCATCTGCATGTTCCAAGCTGCAGCACAAAGGGTGTGACACAGACAGAATCACAACAGGGTGCTGGAAAACCAGGTCAACTACATCTCGAACATATTTTGTAACATGAGATGTTCCTTCAGTTTGAAATTTAGCAGGCTCAGCAACCAACACTACAATACGGTCGAATATATAATCAACAAGAGCGAAACACATCAAGAAGAGTTCTTCAAGAATGTCAGATGGCTTAGCTTTATAAGATGACAGTATCTGATAACTCCAAAATAGCATATATCTCAAATAACTGATTAAATCTTCAATTGAGCCTTCAGCTAGCTTAGCTCTAAGTAAGTCTAGCATTCTGGTTGAATGCTTTTTCCAACCCTCGAAGCTCAAGAAAGCAGAAATAGTGCATAAAAAGGAGCATGCCTCAAAAATACACTAAATGCAGCAGCAGCTGATTCCTTGGAATCTGAATGGTTTTGAGACACTGATGAGACAGATTCACGGCTACAAAGTGAATGCCCGTTATTCACTCTGCAGTCATTCCTATCTAATCCATCAATCATTTCCAGGCCAGAAATGAATATATCTGGCCACAGATTAGACAACTTTGTAAGAAACGTCTGTTCGGAGAAAAGAACCATTGACAAGAATGGGATATGAGATCTAAAATGTTGCTGGGCAATGGTAAGAAGTAAAGGGAAGTTTTTAATATATCCTCAGGACATGTAATCGATGATGAAAAGGCAACGGCCATTCCAGCTAGACCACCAGCATTCCCCTGATGCAGAAACTCCTTTATTTTGGCAAGTACCAAGAAGAAAGAGTAACCATGCCCTTCAGTAGCACCTTCTGAGATTGAAAAGAAAATATAACTCTGTTGATAAAGGATATTCCTTGCAAGACATAACAGATTTCTTATTGGCCTCCATTCACAGACAGAACACTCAGAATCATTAGATACTGAAATATGACCAATAAACTTTTCGGTTAAAACCAAATTTATCAGACCAGGTAATGTTTTCATGTCCACCTGCCAAATATTAATCAGTGAATATTATCATGTTTATCACAACAATGGATAATAAGAAAGGATTAACAGAACAATTCATACCTGAGACTGCAAAATTAAACTTAGCGTATTGCACACATATAAAGAAATCATGGATCTCTCGTACAATCTAAAGGTGCCTGAATCTGACTCTAGCAGCCTGAGGCATTTCTGTAGGATACAAACAACAAGAGGACTGAACCCAGGAGAATCATCTACAGCAAAATGATATGGTCAATTAAAGTATGGTAGTTAGACTAGAAAGATGTAATTCAGTGCACAATGAATAAATAAACATGAACAGGCCTAGGTATATGTGTGTGTATATGACTCAAACCTACAATTAACTGAAAAGAAAGGAATTTTGTTTTGGAAACAGTTCAGCACACAACCTATTGTAATCGCAACGGGCTTGTTCAGATGGAAAAACATTCTTATGATCCAATGTACTTTCCATTCTATCAAAAGTTCCTGAGTGTGAATCAGAAGCAGCACGATTGCAAGGGACATTGGATTAAACAGAAACCCCCATCCACAACAGACATATCATGATCACAATATGTTGCAGTCAAAAAATGTTTCTACATAAATTTGATTGGCACATGAAAAAGAATGGAGAACATGTCCGGTTGAAAATTTCCTTCAGAAAGAAAGAGGGGGGGGGGGGGGTGTAGAGGGAATGCATACATCATACTGATCTTTTAAACCAGGCCCCTTACACAGAGACAGCCCTTCTACCAAAACAAAAGAAAGAAAGAAAAGAAAAGGGAAAAAATTGAAGAAAGATGAACAAATACAATGCAACGAAACAAAAGGCAACAGCTTGTTACGACAGTGTACAAGCAAAAAAATCATACCCATGATAATTGCCGATTCCACAGTTAAGCACATATCACTAATCCTTTTTAGGCATTACCAACAGCAAGATTTGTATGTAGTTATACTAGAGTTGAAGGTTCAAGACATTAAGAGTTAAATGATAAGATGACAAATCTGGAGTCAGCATTAAAATAACTAGAACCAGGCACACCCAGTGCATGTGAAAGTAACCAACAGCCAAAGTGGGTTTCACTTTCCATAAAAACAGGAGGCATGTTTTTTTTCGATCATTATTACTGGGCTCTGCTAGCAATGGCCCATGATTGTGTTATTTAAGTCTTTCTGTGATAGCAACACATTTTGTAAGAATTTGATTTTGAAATAAGCTATTCATCTCCTGCAATTCATGCATCATTTTCTTTCCCAGTGAATCAAGATAAGAACAATAGCAGCTCTAATTACTTTTCAGTTCTCACAAACAAAATACATGAGACATCCCCTAAATGTCTAGGTCGATAAATGGACATAAAGAATTATCATTACATATACCAGGATAAGTAGTGAAACCATAAGTAAATAAAAAAATAATAATAAAATAGAGCTAAATAACTAGCATAATAAGAAATTGTTGCATTTCTACTCATACAACGATTTTATAAGAGAACCTTTATAAATGCAAAAGCATAACATAGTCATCACAGTTGAGCTGATTCTAACATTACAACATATAAACAACAGGTATATAATTCTTTTAAAAAGCATTTCTTTGTAATCATCAGAAAAAAAAAAAAGGCATCCCTTTGTCACATCTACCAATTAATTTATTACTGCATGCAATAGAAGCATGGCACAAAGAACCTCCCATAAAAGGAAGTCTACAGACAGACAACAATTTTGCAATTTTTCTTGCTTTTCAAAATTTTAACCCATCAAAACTGTTCCTAAATACTGACATTTTAAATATGCTTTCATACAATATAACTCCTTTTTCAGTTGTGAAAGCATGTAGGTTTTTAAATATTTTTTGTCCACAATTTGACTTAATTATAATTCCTTCATCTTTTACTCTCCCCTTTTTTTCCTGTCTTCTGCTGACGTGTCTTCCATGTGTTTACCACTTATAAACACAACACATCATACTTTTTTGAACCAACATCCTTTTTAATTACTTGGCAAAACCTATTCCTTAAAATTAAGTTCCACGTGTATCTTCAATTATGTAGCACAAATCCATGAACAATAAGAATATGAATATCCAATTTTAGATTAAATAAAAAAGAAGATATTGCAAAGTGTAAAGTGTGTTGAAGAATAACTGTGCGAATCTTTGTATTTAACTGAGAATTACAGTAAAATTCACAGCTACTTGAGACAACAATATTAGATTCCTTTTGAAATTATGGAGTTCACACCCCAAGGACTTACTAGCATAGCCAGCACCATCAGCATCAACTTATTGAACCTTATTGTGGAATCTATATCAATTGACAGTCAAGTAGCGACCAAAGCCCAAGATTTCTTAACATGATTATCTTAAATAACTGTTTGAGGCTTAACTTCACTTTTGATTCCCTCATTAACATGCACATAACAATTTTTCATATATATAGACATGGACTCATACAGATGTCTAAATATTACAGTCTGTACCAGAAAAGCACATGAAAAAGTAAATAAAAGTCAAAGCATGTGTCGGTGCATGTGCAAATTACTAAAGTGCAAGACAATATCTAGAAATAAATTAGGTGGAACCATCATATACCTTTAAAGTCATCTAATCTAGAGATAAGCTTTTGCATTTGATCCAAATACTTGTATAAGTTATTTCCAACTGTTGAAACAGAATCACAAAGAAATGATATGACAACAGCAGACAAGTCATGAAAAATTTCAGCTCCTTGACTTTCCACAGAACTCTTTCTGTAGTTGTAACCAGGTAAGAAGAATAACCATGCATCAATCTCCAAGAAGTTTTGATCAAAAGCACCTGTGCTTTTCATGGCTGCATGTACCAATACATAAGCTTGACCTTTTACTCTTTTGTCTTGTGCATATATCATGACATTGATCAATGGCTGCAGGTGTTTGTATATCAAATCAGGGGTTCTTGCTGAACCATTGCTTCCTGGAGATTGTCTAACGAACTCCACTAATAAAGACAGTAATGATTGTTGCTGATCAGTAGACAGGCTTAAAGGATTGGTGGGTAGAATTTTGAAGAAGTCAAATGATCCCTCGAAAGCAATGGGCATTGTACGCTGCAAAATAATGTCTGTGTTAGTCAAGCATGAATCTGGACCACTTGTGAATTATAGTGCCTTTATAATCAAGATGAAGGCAGCCTTAAATTAACATACAGCCTTATGATGTCATTCCCATTGAGATGGAAGTTTGGATGTCAATGTCGAATTCCATCACAAGTCTAGCATTAATTATCAACACACAAATTTAAGAGAGTTTTATTCAAGGAAGCAAGTTACACTCTTTCAAGATTTTCTTGTATAAGGTAGTGAATATCAGCATAGATTCAAGCCAGATGATCCAAATTTCTGACTTACAAAAACCTACTACTTGCTACATCATGTAAAAACATGTTCCATTTAGCTCAGTATTATTTGAACCTTAACAGAAAGAAAAATCCCTAAAGTGTTGGTGCCGTCTAATTCTACATGGAAAAATTCAAATATTTATTTAAGTTTATTTCCTTCTCCCCCTGTTTCTTTCTTTCTTGATTAGGGATGGAATTGAACCTATATCATTTTAAGACATATCAGATCAAGCATCATCTAGGATGCATTTGGAATTCAGGTTTGAGCCGACTTGGGCCAGACCTAAACTTGAGGCCTGCAATGATTTGTCTGGTCAATCTTGCCTGACAGAAGCTAGTCTCAAAAGCCTGAAATTTAGTTACTGGAAAATATACTCCCTTGTACAAAATGTTTACTTTTTACTAAACTCTGGGTCATGTTATTGAGAAATACAATCATGAAACATGAATATATACTGCAAAAAAGGATAAATCTGGTTTTCCTCTTCTTTGAAACTAATGGATAGTACAGAAATGATACACAGCCATATATCCAGCATGGTGCCCCCCTACTTCTATGACTACTATGACTATATTAACAACAATAAGTTGCCTGTAACTGTAGTGGCCTACTGCCTACCATCCTCAATGAACTGCTGCCAATTGTTATCCACACCTGCCTACCCTTGCACTTCTCATCATCATGACCACCTATTGCCCTATCCACCCATCCACTGTCCCACGTCACACACATCACATGCATAAACATGCATATGCATGCATGCTCAAACTCATAAACCCAAAGAGATTCTACACTGAGTATGTAAAGAAATAGAGACTGGACACTCAGAGCTTCTGCCACCATTCTCATCTCCATTCTTCATGAGCCAAGTAATGCCAATGTCATGGTTGCCCACTAAATCTACCATAACAAGCAGGTGACATTCTCAAATTGGGATGTTAATCTCCTCCCTAAATTTTTAAGTTCTTACCAGGCTTCAAACACCGCCTTGCCCATCCCACAATCCCAAAATTATGCAATCAAGACTAACTTCGACAAGCCTCAAGCCTCAGGAACTAGGATCCAGCTCATAGTAATATCAATCATGAAAAATTGAATTCAGGCTTACAGGGCCAACCATAGCTAATTTTGGCTAGACTCATAAAATGAAGGTAAACTTGAGCACAGGTCATTTCTAACACTGCTCTTGATATTATCCAAAGAAGGAAGTTTCTATCCTTTCTATTTATACATTAAATACAGGGCCTACACACCTAGAAGATTTTAAATTCTCTAGTATGCATATATGGATATGCTAACAACGACAAGAGCAGCAGCAACAACAAAGCCTTAATCCCAAACTAATTGGAGTTAGTTACACAAGTCTTTCTTTCATTCTACTTAGTTTTTATAAAATGTAAAGATATCAAGTATTTATTTAGTTCTTCCTCTAATGTAATTTTCAGTCTTCTTCTACTCTTCTTTTCTTCTTCTTGTATTAAATAATTCCTTTGTATTGGTGCATCTCTAGGCCTGCATTATATATATGTGCAAACCATCTAAGTTGTCCTTCTATCAATTTATCTTCTATCGATATTACCTTCACCTTTTTTACAAATCATTTTATTTCTTATTTTGTCTTATTTTGTCCTCAACCATACGCATATGAGGATGTATACAAAATATTAAATCCAAGGCTGAGTTAGGGCCAACCTTAACTAGTTTTGAATAGGCCAATAAAATGGAAGGTTAAACCTAAGCAAATGTCATTTCCACCACTGCTCTAGATATTATCCAAAGAAGGAAGCTTCAATCTTTTTTGTTTATACATTAAGGATTAGGCCCACAAATCTAGAAGATTTTAAATCCTTTCGTATGCATACATGGATATATACATATCACATACTATTGTACATGGAAGCATACATATGTATGCATACATACCTATATCATACATTTATTTACAAAATTTACATACATATCAATATAAGTGCTTTATATATATACAAATGTATATAAACACATACATGCATGAGTATATACTTTTATAGATATGAATGTGTGAATATGCAATTCGGTTTGAAATCTCTCCTACCATAAGTCCCATGGCACATATCATTTACATAACTAGTACCATAAGAGACACAATATGCTCTAATATCAGTTCATGATTAGTAGAACCAAACGATATCCCCATGTCTCTAGGGTTGATACTGCATGCCACATGACATCAAGATGGGCTCAAGTAAAGTTTGCCATCTCAATATCGAAACTCATACAGGTACCACATTGGCATAGTGTAGGTATGTATAATGCAAGCATGTATATACATTGTCATAATATAATATAATATGATATAAAATGATGTGATATATATAATTTAGTATAATATAGTATATAGTATAATGTGGTATCAGATACTATGACATAGCAATATACAATATAGTATGATTTAACACAATATGTAAAATTATGTATGTATCCATGGTATTAAAAAAAAATATAGCATATATATTAATATGCACACAAATACATATGCATACACAAATATATATGTATATATTATAGTACATGCATACATGGATACACAGATGCATATGTACTAACAGCAGACATGTGGTTCGCGTGGTTGTGATCCACTGACTAAACTTCTATCTCATTTGTTATGTTATCTAGAAGGGAGAAGTCAAAGCATTCATTATTTTCTTTTCTTCTCATACCCATCGGCTATGGCGTATTCCCTCGACATGATTTATGCATGCTTCTCCTCTCAGTTTGTTGGTTACAATTGCACAAATTCTTGGCTAGCATTCTAGCCAAGTTCCCTTTTTTTGTGGATTATCAAAGCTGATTGGTTCGATTCCCGTCCTTTTCCTGTTTTTGAGATTGCTTTTATTTTTTTTTAATACCAAAAAGACAATCAGTTTAATCCCGATTGTTTTCCTGTTTTTAGAGTCCCTTAATCAGAGCACAGCATACATTTACCAATTTAACCCTTTGGACACTCGTCACACTCCATAGTAATGTTATTTCCAGGGTAGTATTTCTGCTCAGTTTATCTTTTTCTTTTCTTGGGACTCTCAAAGCCAATCAGTTTTATCCCAGTTGTTTTTATTCTTATAGTCCCTTGATCATATAGCCCTCTTGTATTATTTTTCTGGTGTGATGCACACTTTCATGTGACCATGTGGTTCACACAAAAGCAATCAACTTTTTATACTGCTGAAAAATCAAAATGCCAAACACTCAAACATGTCCAAGGATGTTTCTTTTTTTGTTATATTTATGGCAAGTTACTTTGATAAGTTCTTTATGTCACTTCTCACATATATAATAAGAAGGCTTAATCCTCATAAATTTAGAAGATTATGGTAACTTGCTTCTTAAAGCACCACAGTAAAGATGTTTCAAAATGATTCTTTAGCTACATTTAAATTGAAGTTGTTCCTTAGACGTACTTAGCTCAATTTTTATTTTTTTATTATTCTTTACATACATTTGAATTAAAGTGCTACTTAAAGTGTGCAGCACTTGAAATTTTCTGTATGACACTCCAAAAATGGATGCCAAGTGTCTACACTTTTTTATGATGTAAGCTGTAATTTCAGAAGTGGACAGTCTAGCTGTGTCACATCAAGTGTTCAAACAGTCAACATTTCAAAATTCCTGAAAAATGGAGCATTTAGAAGAATCCCTCGGCATCTTCTAATCCAATATGCCTATTTTTCTTTTATTTTATTTTTTACAATAGTTATTGTAGTCAACCATTCCAAATCAACTCTAAAATAGCTGCAAAAGATGGGAATTGATAATGAATTGGGTACGTGGCAAAAGGATAAATAAACATTTCCATAATTAAAAAGGAACAGGTAGCGAGTAAGTACTTAAACAACCAGGTTTATATATTATACAGTATATAACCAAGTCAAAGTAGTTACCAGATAGAACTTGAGAACATCAAGCAGTTTTGAGTGAAAAAAGTTTTCTGCATCCTCTGATTCATCTCTGATCATTGCCAGCTCGTTCAAGCCCCATATTTCAGCTATTATTGCTGTATGATCCTTCTCCACATCCATTATTTGCTTGCTATGTGAAGCACTATCTTCTTTCCTATCCTTGATATCAGTAGGTTCAGCATCTATCCCACCAATAACTATATCAACATTCCCACCAGTGGTATCAGGTTTCAATTTCTTTGCACCAACCCCAGGCAAATCTTCAGATCTCTTTAGATTCCTCCCTGAAATTTTAGAACGTCCGAGACCTAGTGAAGAAAGTAATTTGAATAGAACTTGAGGATCAGGCAGCACTGCTCTGACCTCATCCTGAATGTATTTCTTCACAGACACCCACTTTTTGACCCCTAGTTCGTCCATATGAGAGACACTTTTATCTCCCAAATATCCATTAAGTTCCACAAAGCAACTGAAACCTGGAAGACCATGTAGGTTAGCAACAACTTCCCCAGAGACATCCATTGTTTTTCTCGCATGCATGCTTTCTACCACATCATCAATTGCCCTGATAAGATTTCCAAGCAACTTGAGTGATTCCAAAATAAGCCTTAAAGATCCATGTTTCACAAGAAAGTCATAATGAAGCAAGCCCTTATTTATCACTGATCGAGTACATGTACGGGGAATTATGCACTTCAAGATAGTCTGCAGTTCATTATCATTCACATCTGGCAGATCATTGGAATGAGAAGAAAGATGCGTGAAAGGAGTTTCAGCATTTATTGAAGAAATCATGTCAGATACAAAAGAAATGGCGGCAAACCTGCGAGGAAAAAAAAACATGCAGACAAGAGAATGATATTGACAAGAAGGAAAAAAAAAAAAAGAGAGAGAGCAAATGTCAGTAAAAGGAATTAACCACGAAGAAGATGGGCGCGGTTCCAAATTGTATGGGAAGTCATCCATGTATGCCAAGCACAGAGATGGCCTTTTATTCACAATAACCAACAGTAATTCCCTGTGATAACCAACTTCTGTGGCCTTCAACTTCTTCATGAGCTCCAATAGCCGCTTCTCATTGCCCTTTAAGTTCAAACCAGGCATCAATCCATTACTAGGGTCAGTGCATACCAAAACTAAAACCTCATGCGCAAGGTCTGCACCAGGGCCTGCCATAGAATTTCCAGAAATGTAACTCAACTGCTCAAGGGTGACACTTCCAAAGAGAACACTGCGGAGTCCTGGAGGAATGAGGGAGTTTTCAGTTAAAACTTTATCCCGGAGTGTGGATAGAACATAAACAATGGTCTCAGTGTCATCACTTCCAAGGCCACGGAGCACCCCAGAGTACATTTCCCTTTGCTGAATGATCCACCTCAATAGTCTAGGATTCCCAACCTCTAAGAATGAAATGGCAAACCCAACAAATGCCTGCCTTGTGGAACGATTTTTGCCATGCCTCACCTCCTTCCCTTCCTTCTTCTTAATACCCGAGAGTTTGGAAAGCACCGGAAGTTTAAAATCGAAAATTTTAGCAACCTCAGAAGCCAACCCCATCCCACGCTTGACAATGGAAGCCAAAAGGGATAGAGCAGTACTCTGGCGCCGTGGCTCTTGGCTATTCAGTTCAGCATAAATATCATCCAATTTTGTCTCAATTATCAACCGGGCAAAGCTGTCAAGACTTCTTCCGATCCCACCGGACGGTGACCTCCCATCTGGGTGTTCCAGAAGAACTGAAACCAATGACAAAATATGGGACATCCCAGGTTTCCCTTTATGAAGTCTCCAAGCTTCTGCGAGCTCCAAGCATTTGGGCGATAACTCAACATACTCACGGAGAATCTCTCCGCCAGAAATCCCCCATAACAAATCAATAAACTCCTTCGAGGCATCAGAATAAATTTTTACCTCCGGGGAGTGCAAATTCTTAAAGATTTCTGTAACTTTTGGTCTGTATGAAGCTGCGGTTGGAAAATTATAACCCCAATCTCCGCCTTTTTCCTCTTTTTCTTCTTCGTAATTCTCTTCATCTTCTGGTAAGCACCCAAAAATCAATTTTCTGTTAGAAATTCAACCTGCTGATTCACATTATATCAAAAACACTTCGACGGATCGGACATGCAAAATCTAACATAATGGGGAAAAAGTCACCGGAATTAGTATTGCAAAGAAAACATTGGGGCAGGGGTGGTCTGTGGCGCTGAGGGGAGACCGCATCAGAAACACCGATAAGCACCCAACAATTCCTATTTTACTAGAAACAGGATTCAAATCACTGATTCACAGTAAATAAGAACACAAATACGGATCAAACGTGGTCAAATTTATTAAGAGAGAAGAGAGAGAACCTTGAGAGAGGTCGCCGGGCGCATCGAGAGGCGATAGATGGTAGCCGTCCTTGGGCTCGAGGTCCTCGTCGTGGATCCCGTCATAGTCTCCCATGAGGGTTTGAGAGCTCTCAGGCGTCCGGAGGGGGTGGAAGAGAGGCAGGCAGGGTTTTGGGAAGAGTAGGGTTTTTAGCGCGGTGTTAGGATTCGGAACGGTCGGACCAAACAACGAATCGATGCCAGGTTTTTTTTTTGTTCATGTGAACCGGATGGCCGGTCTGGCCACCCCTGCCTACGGTCCAGTCACTGTACACCTCGTGGCTACCCTACCTGCTGGGCGGAAGGGAGCTGAAATTATGCTATGTTTGGGTTCGGAGAATATATATATATATAATATTTGAATGAATGAAAGAAAAATAGAGATGAAAAAAAAATAATAATAATTTATAATGATAATAATATTTTTATAAATAATTAAAAAATATATTAATTTTTTTTTGAAAGGATTAATTTAAAAAAAAAATAAATAAATATTTTTGAGTTTTCTCTTCAAAATCTCTTCAGTTTCGAAGAGAAAACTTTTACATAAAGCTCATCACTTTTTTTCCTCTATTTTTTCCTTTAGTTTTCTTTTCTTCCTACTTTTCTCTTCATCCAAACAAGATAAATTTTATTTTTTCCTATTTTCCTTCCTTTTCTTTCTTTCCCAATTTTCTCTCCATCCAATAGAGGCTTAGTGTGAGAGAAGGACAGCGTCAATTATTCCTGTTGTTGCTTTTCAAAGACTACATTTTTAACCCAAATTAAAAGATAAAACTGAGAAAAAAAATCATTTGTAATTTTTTTGTTCCATTCTTCCCGTGCCATTCCTATAAATTCTTTGGTATGAATATTTTTATAATTTATAAAATAAATTTGTATTTTCTTTTTTTAAATAAAATGAATAAAAATTACCTTTACTTTGTTTTCATTGTCTTCCTTTCCAAATAAGAAGAGCCTCAACCCTCCTCCCTTATCTCCCCCTGGCCCCCCTTTATTCTCTCATTCTTTTGACCTTCAAAAATCTAAGCATGCCCTTATTAGATTAGTTCCACTTCTATTCAATTAAATCTTGATACAGACTTTGTATTTAATAAAATGGTAGGTAGATGAGATATTAGTGTGGAATTTTTTTTTTACTTAGGTTTTCTATTTTTGTTTTTGAAAGCTTCAACGGATGCACTAAGATAGGTTGAAAGAAAAAAGATAATTAAAAAAAAAAAAGGAAGAAAAGAGGCAAACCTAGAGTGTAGTGATATATAGGCTTCAATCTCTACCATATATCTTATTTCCTTTGGCATTGTGAGAAGATTGAGTCATGAACCCAACACTCTCACTTTTTCTCTCTCATTCTCTCTCTAACAACTCTTTCTCACCATCATCTTGCTAGATTTGATGTGATGCCCTAATAAATAGACCATTGAATCATTGGAAATCAAGTTATGCGTCCATATAATTTCTATTAAATATTGGTTCATGAAACATTTTCCTTTTTAAGCTTTAAATTTTCAAAAGTCACATCATAAAAAGTTTAGAAAGTCTTTGTGCACCGCGTATGGTGCAGGTCATGTACACCGTGCAAGATGATTTATCGCGCATGGCTAAGAATAATTTTATCCTTTCACATACCACACGCACGGCACGCAGTGAATCAGCGCAGTCGGTGCACATGCTCCTGCACGCATGTAGTGCAAAATGATTTTTTTAAAATTTTTTTCTTTTTCTAACTTCCCAAAGTTGTCATTTATTTTTGGTCGTATAATATAGGCTATTTTGGTAAAAAAAAAAAAGGGGAAAAATGATCACTGTCTTCACCTTTAAATTCATATAATTTACAAATCCTAAAGATGAAAAAGCAAAAAAGTTAGGTTGACTCTAAGATCAATTTAGATCCAAGGATAGAAAAGATGACCTGATTAAGGACCTAGCCATATTTATATATAGAAAAGTCTATATATATATATATGTGTGTAATTATGTATGTATGTGTTGATCCATTTATTGATTTTGATGATTAATAAAGGAATTGAGTATATTTATTTGATTACTAATAAATTTTATAAGTGTTTCAGGACTTAAATTTATTTGATCAATTTAAAGGAATTAAGAAATGAATTTTGAATCAAATACAAATAAGAGATTTCAAAGTTTCAGAGCTTGGAGTCGACACCTAGAAAATCTAGAGCCGACCCCATGGCCAATTCAATTTTAATCTGATTTTTGATACGATCCGGAGTCGACACCTAGAGTTTTGGAACCGACACCTAGAGTTTCGGAGTCGACACTTACAGTGTCTGGAGCCGACTCCGATGCGGGGACAGAACGCTTGTTTTTTGAGCATCCTGGAGCCGACACCTATAGTATTCGGAAGCGACACCTGACGATGGCGAGCCGACACTTACTTTTTCGGAGCCGACTCCTCAATGAACTCGGAAATTTCTATTTTTGGTAAAACGATCTAGAGCTGACACCTGAAAAGTTGGAGCCGACTCCAACCTGACTGGAACAAAAATTTAAAATGCCAGATCAGCTCTAACGGTAATATTTCCTTTTTACCTAATTTCTAACGAATATATTTTGTTTCCAGGTATACTCCAACGGCTAGTTTCCTTCCCAAAACGAATTAAAAGAAATCTATAAAAAGGGAGAAAAACACCCGTTTGAAGAAGAGAGGAAAAAGAGAACGGAAAATAGAAAAATTTAAAATTAAAAATCCGAGAAACCCTGAGCCTGAAATCCAAGAGAAAAGCATTCAAATTCAAATCCTTCCACTCCAAAAAGCTCAAAGAGGAATCCAAGGCGCCCAAATCAAAAATCGATGGATTTCCCAAATTGAAGTAAAAGCTCTGTTTCTTCCATTTCCAATCTTCTTGTTGCGGAAATCATATCAATAAACAAATCAAACAATAAGCAAACAAAGGAACACCAAGAATTTACGTGGTTCGATCATGGTGATCTACATCCACGGGCAAGGCAAACAAAATTCCATTATCAAAAAGAGGAGAAGATTAGGGTTACAGAAGTTTCACACGTATATATACGCCCCAAAAAAATACTTCCATAAAATAAACCCTATCGGACCGGTTTGGTCCGGGCCCAACAAGAATATCGGGTCGGGTCAAAAAACCGGGCCCGATATATAAAATTCAAGACATATTTAACAAATCTCCACCTTGGCTTGAATTTAACAAACTAGAAGTCGAACATATTCTCCCAGCATCCCTAAGCCTACGTGAGCTAACTCGGTGTAGGAAACAAGGGATGCAACGAAAAAACATATCCACTTCAAGAAAAACAAAAATAGAACTTTCATTCACCTCGCCACCAAGCCCCAGAAGGAGCAAACCTCAAACAAGCATGCCAATCAAGTCCAAGCAATGCTTAAACTTGTTGGCGGGAACTATCTTGGTCAGCATATCAGCAGGATTGTCAGCAGTATCAACTTTCTTTACTGTAATATTTCTCTCAGTAAATGCCTCTCGAATAAAATGATACTTGATATCAATGTGCTTTGTCCTCTCATGATATGCTTGATTTTTAATCAAGCAAATAGCACTCTGATTGTCACAAAAGACAACTGAATTGTCTTCCTGCTTGAGCCCAAGTTCTTGAACAAGATTTCGTAACCAAATAGCTTCTTTTACTGCTTCTGCTGCTGCCATATACTCTGCCTCTGTTGTAGACAAAGCAACTGTTGACTGTAAAGTTGATCTCCAACTTATAGCCGAGCCAGATAATGTGAAAAGATAGCCAGTCAAAGATCTTCTCTTATCAATATCCCCAGCATAATCAGAATCCACAAATCCCACAACAGAAGTACAGTTAGAACTATTTCTATCAAACATTAGGCCCAATTTTGTGGAGCCTCTAAGATACCTAAGTATCCATTTCACTGCCTGCCAATGGACCTTTCCAGGATGTGCCATATATCTGCTAACCACACTAACTGCCTGCGCAATGTCGGGACGAGTGCATACCATAGCGTACATCAAGCTACCAACTGCACTGGAGTATGGGACAGGAGACATTGCAGCCTCCTCGACCTCTGACTGAGGTGAATGTATAGCTGAGAGTCTAAAATGTGATGCTAAAGGTGTACTGACAGGCTTAGAGTTTTGCATGCCAAACTTCTCAAGTACCTTCTCAATATATCTCCTCTGTGAGAGATATAACTTACCTGCTTTTCTGTCTCTCTGAATCTCCATTCCTAAGATCTTCTTGGCAGGACCCAGATCTTTCATTTCAAACTCCTTACTGAGACATTTCTTCAAGATCAACACATCTGTCATGTTCTTTGCAGCAATGAGCATGTCATCCACGTATAAAAGGAGATAGACAAAGGATTTATCTGAAACCTTCCTGAAGTACACACAACTATCATAGCTGCTCCTATGATAACCGCTCCGTATCATAAAACTGTCGAATCTTTTATACCACTGTCTTGGAGACTGCTTCAAACCATACAACGATTTCTTCAATCGACATACATGATCTTCCTTGCCTTCTACATAATAGCCCTCAGGCTGGGCCATATAAATAGTCTCCTCAAGCTCACCATGCAAAAAGGCTGTCTTCACATCGAGTTGCTCAAGCTCTAAGTCAAATTGAGCAACTATAGCCAGCAACACACGAATAGAAGTGTGTTTCACAACAGGAGAGAACACTTCATCATAATCAATTCCCTCCCTCTGATTGTAACCTTTAGCTACAAGTCTTGCCTTGCATCTACTAATTTCAACGCCTGGAATACCTTCCTTTTTCTTAAAGACCCATTTACACCCAATGGCTCTTTTTTCTTTAGGCAATGGCACCAAGTCCCAAGTCTGGTTCTTGTGAAGTGATTCCAGTTCTTCAGCCATAGCAACAGTCCACTTTTCTGATTCCGAACAAGTAACAGCTTCAGTATAAGTAGATGGTTCCTGAATACCCATATCTTCTGCTGTCGTAAGAGCATAAGCCACCAGATCAGAAAACCCATATTTTTGAGGGGCTCGAATCTCCCTCCTTTCTCTGCCAGTAGCAATAGAGTATGGCTGCTCCACCTCATCTAGAGCTTCCTCATCTGAACTAGAATCAATAGTAACAATTTGCTCGCTCAAATCATTTTGAGAGCCTTTTTTCGAAGCTCGACCTGAACCTCCACCTCATTTGTATCACTCTCATGGTTTCCTGCAGACTCATCAACAACATTCCTTTGATCTAGCATAAACTTTTCATTAAAAGTAACATCCCTACTAATAATGAATTTAGGTGAATTAGGTTCTATGCACCACAGACGATAACCCTTCACGCCATCAGCATAACCAACAAAGATACACTTCTTTGCTCTAGGTTCAAGTTTACCATCCTTAACATGATAGTAAGCAGGGCATCCAAAAACCTTTAGATTTGAATAATCACAAGGCTTACCTGACCACATCTCAAAAGGAGTCTTGCATTCAATTGCTGTTGAAGGAGAACGATTAACCAGATAGCAAGACGTGTTAACTGCTTCAGCCCAAAAAGCCTTTTCCATGCCAGCATTAGAGAGCATGCATCTTGCCCTCTCCAATAAAGTTCTGTTCATCCTTTCTGCCACTCCATTTGCTGTGGAGTGTACCTGACTGTACGGTGTCGAACGATACCTGCATCTGCACAGAATTCATTAAAATCACCACCACAGAACTCAAGACCGTTATCGGTCCTCAGACGTTTGATCTTCTTCCCTGTCTGATTCTCAACAAGGGCTTTCCACTTCTTGAAGGTTTCAAACACTTCACTTTTTCTTTTCAGAAAATAAACCCAAACTTTTCTGGAATAATCGTCAATAAATGTCACAAAGTAAAGAGCACCACCCTTAGATGGAACCTGTGCCGGTCCCCATAAATCAGAATGTATGTAGTCGAGTGTACCCTTCGTTGAATGTGTGCCTGTACTAAAACTGACCTTGCACTGCTTGCCAAGAACACAGTGCTCACAGAAATCTAGTGAGGTTGTCCGCTCACCACATAGTAAACCACGTTTACTCAAAACTGTCATGCCACGCTCACTCATATGGCCCAAACGCATATGCCACAATTTTGTTCTATCATCAGCAGAAACAGAATTTGCTGTGCCAATCGAAGAACCCATAACTGTGCTACCCTGTAGATGATACAAGTGATTCACCTTGTTTCCTCTCATCACAACTAGATTGCCTTTGGTGACTTTTAGAGCTCCACCTCCACCTGAGTACATACACCCAATGGAATCCAAACAGCTCAAAGAAATAAGGTTTCTCTTTAAGTCTGGTATGTGCCTAACTTCAGTCAAGGTTCTCACAACTTTGTCATGGCACTTAATCTGAACAGTACCAATTCCCACAATTTTGCATACTGCATCATTTCCCATAAAAACTGATTCACCATTCAATGGTTCGTATGTGGTGAACCATTCCCTATTTGGGCACATGTGATATGATGCTCCTGTATCCATTATCCAAACATCGTTTGAAAAACTAACAACAGAGCATGTCGTAAGAACTCTGTCTGACACACTAGACTCATCTTTCTCAGCAATATTCGCCGCATCTTGACGTTGACTACGTTGCTTATCCTTTCTCTTGAGCACAGGACAATCTGACTTGTAATGTCCTTTCTTGTGACAATAGTAGCACTCAACGTTCGTCGTATCTCCAGGTGGCCTAGATTTTGAACGACCAACAGATTTCTTTCTAAAAGCTTTATCCTTCTTCTTGGCCCTACCTCTCACGAATAAACCATCTGCCCTGTCTCCACTAGTATTTCCATTCAATTTTGTTCTCAATTCTGCAGAATTCAAGGATGCTTTAACATCCTCTAGAGTTATGGATTCACGTCCATAAAGCATCGAGTTCACAAAATTTTCGTATGAGGCAGGCAATGAGCATAACACAATCAAAGCTTGATCTTCTTCTCGAGTTTAATATCTAGATTTTTCATATCCATAACAATCTTATTAAACTCATTCAAGTGTTCCTTAATAGGCGTACCTTCTCGCATCTTTAGGGTATAAAGACGCTGCTTCAAATAAAGTCTCGATGTTAAAGATTTCTTCATGTAGAGACTTTCCAGTTTCTTCCAAAGACCGGCCGCTGTTTCCTCATCTGCGACTTCTTGCAAAACATTGTCTTCTAGAGACAACTGGATCGCACTATGTGCCTTCTCATCCATCTCTTCAATCTCAGCCGTGGTCATGTCATCTGTATAATTATTATCCAGTGCCCTAACAGAACCCTCTCGCTTCAATAAAGCCTTCATCTTTATTCTCCATAATCCGAAGTTATTCTGTCCATCAAATGGTGCAATCTGAAACTTCAAAGATGACATCCCAAGAATGCCTAAGAACGAAACGATATTTTCGTTTGGATTGAAGAAGAAGAAGAGATCCTGGGAACAGCTTCACGGAAGGAGCAGCTTCACGGACGGAACAGAGGAGGCTGAAATCCAGTGCAAAAGCCCCTGTATTAAAGGAGAGAAGATGTCCGGCCCGGCAGCAGTCGCCGATCAAACCCAGAGAAATCCCAGAGAAAACGCCCTAACTCAGTTCCAAATATCACAGGAACAGCGATCCCGGTGCCCTCGACCGCCTGCAAAGCCCTCGGATCCTTCCAAAATCTCGCTCGAAACCTAGATCTCCCTCTTGGTTTCCTCCACGGGGCCGAGACCGCCAATTGGTGCGGCTACACGAAATGAATGAGGGCGGTCTCGCTCTCCAGCGAATCCCTCGGCGGATACCAGTTTGTTGCGGAAATCAGATCAATAAACAAATCAAACAATAAGCAAACAAAGGAACACCAAGAATTTACATGGTTCGATCATGGTGATCTACATCCACGGGCAAGGCAAACAAAATTCCATTATCAAAAAGAGGAGAAGATTAGGGTTACAGAAGTTTCACACGTATATATATACGCCCCAAAAAAATACTTTCATAAAATAAAAAACCCTATCGGACCGTTTTGGTCCGGGCCCAACAAGAATATCGGGTCGGGTCAAAAAACTGGGCCCAATATATAAAATTCAAGACATATTTAACACTTCTCAACTGCAACGACTGTGAGGGATTAAAGCTGAGGCTTGATTCATCATTCCAAAGGGAGAAGAGGAAAAGAAGAAAAGAAGAAAGGCTCAAAGCCAAACAACTTTAAATCAGGCTTTTCTAAACTTGTTTACTTATTTTTGAATATTTGCTCGTTGAGGAGCTGTGTATCTTTGAAAAACTATATTCTTTTTGTTTGTGCCTAGTTCAATCAAAGGGATTGAACTAGTCGAGGTTGTATACCTCGGGTCAAGCTAGATTAGCTTGAGTTTAGGGTTGTGTGCTGGTGAGCCCGAAAACCGGCTGGGTTCGTTGTGATCCCGGGTAAAACAATAAGTTTGGGTTGTGAGCTTGTAAAATAACTCGGCTATAATCGAGAAGATTATAGTGTGGACCCAAGTAGATCTTGGGAGTGGATGTAGGTGTTGGATACACCGAGCTACTATAAAATCTTTGTGTTTGCTGTGCTTCTATTGTCTCTATCTCTATCTCTATCTCATTGATTGTGCTTTATATTTGCATTGCATTTACTTTCATTCATCTTAAGCAAACAATTCTTTTTAGAGGTTAAATTTTTTAAAGAACCCAATTCACCCCCCCTCTTGGGTTGTCATCTGGGCCAACAATTGGTATCAGAGCAAGTGCTCATTTGAATTTGATCACACGATCAAGAGCTAAAGATCCAAATGGCAGCTCAAGTTGGATCATTTGCCGAAGGTCATTTTACGAATAGACCTCCCTTGTTTAATGGTTCCAACTATTCATATTGGAAAGCAAGAATGAGGATATTCATTCAAGCTTCTAATTATGAATTGTGGGGTGTTATAACTAATGGACCTAGTGCACCCACACATATTGTTGATGGCACTATTGTTCCTAAACCCGAAAGGAATTGGAATGATAATGATAGGAAAATGGCACAGCTCAATGCTAAGGCCATGAATGTCTTGTATTGCTCTTTAGATGCTAATGAATTTAATAGAATCTCTACATGTAATTCCGCAAAGGAGATTTGGGATAGATTAGAGGTTACCCATGAGGGTACCAATCAAGTTAAAGAATCTAAGATCAATATTCTAGTGCACAAATATGAATTATTTAGCATGGAATAAACTGAAACTATAGTATGCATGTACACTAGATTTACTGATATTGTAAATGGTTTGAAAAGTTTAGGCAAAACATATTCTAACTCTGAACTTGTTCGTAAAATTCTCAGGTCACTTCCAAGAACGTGGGAAGCGAAGGTGACAGCAATCCAAGAAGCAAAGGACCTCAATACCTTACCCTTAGAGGATCTTCTAGGATCCCTAATGACCCATAAATTGACCATGAAGCAGCACATACAAGAGGATGTGAAAAAGAAAAAGACCATAGCTCTTAAGGCTGCTGAAAGTGAGGAGAGCTGTAGTGAAAATGATGATGATGATGATGATACAGCTCTTCTAGCAAGAAAATTCAAAAAATTCATGAGGAGAAAGAAACCCTTCCACAAAAAGAAATTTGGAGCTAAAATGGAAGGAGAAAAAGAAAAAGATAAGGACAAGGACAAAGAGAAAGAGCCCTTGATTTGCTATGAATGTAAGAAACCGGGGCATTATAGATATGATTGTTCTCAACTGAAAAAGACTTTTAAGAAGAAGAAGAAAGCCTATGTTGCAACCTGGAGTGATAGTGATGAATCTTCTTCAGAGGAAGATCAAAAGGAAGTTGCAAACATTTACTTTATGGAAAACGACGACAATGAGGTAAGTTCTGAAAACCCCTGTGATGATTTTGCTTTCGATGAATTATTTGAAGCTTTCAATGAACTAGTAGATGACTTTAAAATTTTGAAAAAGAAATACAAGTCTTTGAAAAATGATAGCTCAATTTTTATCAAAGAAAAAGATAATCTTACTAATGAGATTAAAATACTAAAATCTGAAAATGATAATTTGACAAAAGAAAAGAAATCAATTTCTAATGAAAATGATAAATTAAAGAAGGAAGTTGATAAATATAAAAGTATTGTTGATAAATTTACTTATAGTTCTGAAAAACTTAATTTATTATTAAGTAATCAAAGAGCCATATATGATAAAGTTGGTTTAGGTTATAGACCTAACTTAAAGCAAAAATTTATCAAAAACTTTTTTAGAAATGAACAAAACAATGATAATGTTACATGTCATTACTGTAACAAGAAGGGACACAGAGTTTTTGAATGCAATTTTAAGAAAATTGACAAGAAGTTAAATAATAAAGGAAAGAAGATATGGGTTCCCAAAGGAACAGTCTTTTATGCTACTAACTATGAAGGACCCAAGAAGGCTTGGGTACCTAAATATAAGACTTAATTATTTTTGCAGGAGTATCTTGCGGCCAAAAGATCAAAGCGAAAGTGGTATCTCGATAGCGGCTGCTCAAGGCATATGACGGGTGACAAGGATCAATTCATCACCCTTAAAAGCAAAAGAGGAGGAGTAGTTACATTTGGTGACAATGGCAAAGGCCAAATCATGGGGTTTGGTAAAATTCAAATAACTCCCCCTCCATATATATTGAAAATGTCTTATATGTTAATGGTTTAAAACATAATCTAATAAGTATTAGTTAATTATGTGATAAAGGTTTTAAAGTATTATTTGAATCTTCAATATGCACTATTTCTAATCCCATTGATAATAGCATTATTTTTATTAGAAATAGAAATGGCAATGTATACTTGATTGATTTAGACAATTTGTCTACTAGTAATCATTGCTTAGTTGCTAATAATGCTAATATGAATGAGATTGGTTGGTTGTGGCATCGTAGATTAGGTCATGCAAGCACACACCTTATTTCAAAATTAATTAGAATGGATTTAGTAAAAGGACTTCCACAACTAGATTTTGAAAATAATAAAATTTGTGATGCATGTCAATTTGGAAAACAACTAGAAATTCTTTCAAAACTAAAAATATTGTTTCCACTTCTAGGCCTCTTGAACTACTTCACATGGATCTTTTTGGACCTACTAGAACCACAAGTCTAGGAGGAAAGAAATATGGTCTTATGATTGTAGATGATTATTCTAGATACACTTGGGTATTGTTTTAGCTCATAAGGATGAGACCTTTCCATTATTTCTGAAATTCTTCAAGAAGGTCACAAATGAGAAAAACAACACCATGGTGTCTCTAAGAAGTGATCATGGCACTGAATTTGAAAATCATTTATTTGAAAACTTTTGCATAGAAAATGGCATTCATCATAATTTTTCAGCACCTAGAACACCGCAACAAAATGGAGTAGTTGAAAGGAAAAATAGAACCTTAGAAGACATGGCCCGTACCATACAATGTGAAAGCAACCTACCAAAATACTTTTGGGCGGAAGCTATAAACACGGCATGCTACATTCTTAATAGAGCTCTAATTAGGCCAATCATTAAGAAAACATCTTATGAACTATGGAATAATAGAAAACCAAACATAAGTTATTTTCATGCATTTGGTTGTAAGTGTTTCATTCATAATAATGGCAAAGATAATCTAGAAAAATTTGATGCAAAATCTTATGAAGGCATTTTCTTAGGATATTCAACATCTAGTAAAGCCTATAGAGTATTTAACAATAGAAACTTAGTTGTAGAAGAATCTATTCATGTAATTTTTGATGAATCTTTAGCATCAAGTTCTGAAAAGATTGATGATGAGGAAGATACAAACATTCTAGAAAGAGATATTGAAAAATTGAATATAGATGTATCTTCAGATCATGAACAAGAAGCTAAAGATAATGATTCTCCTAGTGTTGATGTCGTTGATGCAAATCATAATGATTTAGATCTACCTAGAGATTGGAGATATGCCTATGGTCATCCAAGAGAATTAATTATAGGTGATCCATCTCAAGGAGTAAGAACTAGATCATCAATAAGAAACATCAATAATCATCTTGCATTTGTATCTCAAATTGAACCTAAAACTATTGAAGAAGCAGAAAAAGATAATAATTGGATGTTAGCTATGCAAGAAGAATTAAATCAATTTACTAGGAATAATGTTTGGACTCTTGTAGATAGACCTAAAGATCATTCTGTTATAAGATTAAAATGGGTATTTAGAAATAAATTAGACGAAAATGGCATAGTAATTAGAAACAAAGCTAGATTAGTTGCAAAAGGATATAATCAAGAAGAAGGAATTGATTTTGATAAAACTTTTGCACCTGTAGCTACACTTGAAGCAATTAGATTATTACTTGCATTTGCATGTCATATGCATATCAATTTATTTCAAATGGATGTTAAAAGTGCATTTTTAAACGGATTTATAAATGAGGAAGTGTTTGTTGAACAACCACCTAGTTTTGAAGATCATGAATTTTCAAATCATGTTTTTAAATTACACAAAGCACTATATGGTTTGAAACAGGCACCTAGAGCTTGGTATGAAAGATTAAGTAAATTTTTATTTGAAAATGATTTTGTAAGAGGAAATATTGATAAAACATTATTTTTGAAAAGAAAAGATAAAGATTTATTAGTAGTACAAATATATGTCGATGATATTGTATTCGGTGCTACTAACAACTTGTTATGTCAAGAATTTGCTAAGTTGATGCAGGGTGAGTTTGAAATGAGTATGATGGGAGAACTCAACTTCTTCCTAGGACTTCAAATCAAACAAAGCAAAGAATGAATTTTCATCAATCAAGCCAAATACACAAAAGAACTGCTCAACAAGTTTGGAATGGAGTCAATCAAGCCACTTGGAACTCCCTTCGTGCAAATTGGACAAAGATGAAGATGGTAAGAAAGTAGATCAAAAACATTATAGAGGTATGATTGGATCTCTTCTTTATTTAACAGCTAGTAGACCAGATATTATGTTTGCAGTATGTTTATGTGCTAGATTTCAATCTGAACCTAAAGAATCTCACTTAATTGCTGTAAAAAGAATTTTAAGATATTTAAGTGGAACTAAAAATGTAGGTTTATGGTACTCTAGAGACTCAACTTTAAATTTAATTGCATATTCTAATTCTAACTATGCTGGATGTAAATTAGATAGAAAAAGCACAAGTGGTGCATGTCAGTTCTTAGGATGTAACTTAATCTCTTGGTTTAGCAAAAAGCAAAATTCGGTTGCATTATCTACTGCTGAAGCAGAGTATGTTGCAGCTGGAAGTTGCTGTGCTCAAATCCTTTGGATTAAGAGGCAACTTGAAGATTATGGCATAACCCTTGATAAAACACCAATTAGATGTGATAACACGAGTGCAATAAATGTGACTAAAAATCCAATTCAACATTCAAGAACAAAACACATTGAAATTAGATATCATTTCATAAGAGAACATGTAGCTAATAATGAAATCTGTCTTGAATATGTTAATACAGAGGAACAATTAGCTGACATATTTACAAAACCCTTGAATAAAGAGAGATTTTGTTATCTTAGAGGTGAATTAGGAATATGTGACCCTTTAGAGTGATTTTGAAATCCTAAGGAATGAGAATCTAGATTTCTATAAATTTCTTGAAAATTCTCTTACAATTTTAAGGACAAATTATCTAGTCATTTGAGCTATTTGATCCTTGATATTTCAAAGATTTTTTGAAATTTTTATTGAACTCTTTTTGACAAGTTTCAGTCATTTAAATCTCAATTATTTTTTTCTGAAACTGTCTTTGGAGTCGACACCTCAGAATGAGGAGTCGACACCTCTGACTGTGTCGCTCTTGGTCCTTGACCGTGGAGTCGACACCCGTATAAGTGGAGCCGACTCCAGTTCGAGCGCTGACTGTGTTAGCGATTTGGAGTCTACACCCGACTTTGCGGGAGTCGACACCTGGGATTCCAAAATTGATTTATTAGGGAAGAGTCGACACCTCATCATTTCATAACTTCTCAAATCCTAACCAAACTCCTCCAAAATTCTTCCAAAACTTCCCCACCTCTAATTCCATCCAAATCGAAACTTCCCAAAGATCTAATGGCACCCAAAAGGAGGGAATCAGTGGTTAGAGCGCCGGTGACCACGGGAAAACGGTCCGTGCGTCATCCCGCTCGTGAGCCGACTCCAAGCAGTGATTGTCCACGGATTCAGACAACCCCAACACCTCTTCCACTCAGGTAGATACCTTAGCCAGGAGGGTTATCACAATGGGAAAAAAGATTGATTTTGACCTATTTGAAACGAGGGTTTCTCAATCGGTAGGCAATTAAAGGAAATGGGCTGGGATAAGCTCTGCTCTCTTGATGTTCCCACTTATCCAGCCTTAGTAAAAGAATTTTATTTTAATTTGGCTAGAGGTGATGGCGGTTTAGTTAGCTCAGTAAGAAATAAGAGGATTCACCTTACTTTTCAAAAGCTTGGAAACCTTCTTAGCATCCCAATTACCGGTTTAGCAGCTGACATGATAGGTCAGCGGCTCTTTCGAGGATGTTAGGAAGGGAAGTGACAGAGTTTGAGGAGATTAGCGCTAATCAATTACCCTTGGAATTGAGATTATTACACAACATTTGCAGTAGAATTTTGTTTCCGAAGACCGATCGGTTTGAGTATGTCTCGGAGCGAGACATTGTTGTTATGGATAGTGTTTTGACTGGACAGCCAATCAACCTTGCAGCTATGATGATATTTTATATGGCGAAGCTGAAGGGAAGAGAAGATCATCCCTACCGTATGGCATGGTGCTTACTATAGTTTTCAGGAGCCAAGGGGTTGTAATTCAAGAGAATGAACCATCTAAGAACCTGAGGCACACCGACTATTATAGTTTGGCAACATTGCATCGGATGGGTTTTGTTAAAGTGAATGGACAGTGGGATAGGAAAGGACACCTTGATGAGAGAGCCCTTGTGCCGAGAGTTTCTGAGCCTTGCGAGGCTGGACCATCAGTTAGGGTTCCTTCTCCACAGCCTAGGAGTCCCATTCCTGCTCCTGCACCTGCACATGTTAATGATCAACCATCCACTTCTTTAGCTGGATTCTCAGACCTTCAAATGGAGCAATTAAAAAGTTTGTTTGCTGCTCAGAAGGATGAGTTTGACAGTCAGTTCATGAATATAAAAGAATCACTTTATTCACTTGATGATCGGATTGCAAAAATTGAATCAACTCTCAACTCCTCTGCATAATCTTTAAGTGGTGATTTGAAGAACATCTTTGAAGAACTTAAAGAGATTTGTGGAGATAGTGAAACTTATTCAAGGTGCAACGCCGAGCTTCAAGATAAAATCTTAACAGCTTGCACATTTGTTGATGAGAGACTTAAAGACTATGTTAAGCTTCAATGTGATGGAATGAAAAATATTGTAGATCATTTAACAAGAATAGTGAGGAAGAACTTTTGATGTAATGAATGTTTAATGTTAATATCTTAATGTAATGAATGTTTAATTTTGATAAAATGTAGTTTACATTTTGATGTAATGAAGTTTATGTGTTGATGTAATGAAGGCTATATTTTGATGAATGAGTATTTTGATGTAATAAAAAGCTTTTTTATGTAATACTTGACTTTTGTTGAAATGAAATTATTTTTTGATGCAATGAAAATTATCTTTTGATGCAATGTGAAATATTCTTTACCTTTTTGTTGATTACAAAAAAGGGGGAGAGAATTATGGTTGTATATGCATTAAGAGGGAGAAAGTTATATTGTTAATCGCATTAAAGGGGAGAAAGTTATGTTGCATTAATTGTTTAATATGAAAAATCAAGTTATTTAATTGATTAATATGAAAACATTAATGAAGTTAATTGATTAATATGATATTGAGTTATTTAATTGATGTGGATTAATAATCAAATTGATTTGACTATGCATAAAGAAATCTTAAGTACCAAATATGTAAAGTAAGAGGAAGAATAATTTGAACTTCATAGGGGAGCTACCTTATTCAGGGGAGCTTACTCGTGAAGATCATTTCCTTGATAATTTTTTAATTTAAGAATTCTATGCATATACTCAATGTTTTTATAATCATCAAAAAGGGGGAGATTGTTGATCCATTTATTGATTTTGATGATTAATAAAGGAATTGAGTATATTTATTTGATTACTAATGGATTTTATAAGTGTTTCAGGACTTAAATTTATTTGATCAATTTAAAGGAATTAAGAAATGAATTTTGAATCAAATACAAATCAGAGATTTCAAAGTTTCAGAGCTTGGAGTCGACACCTAGAAAATCTGGAGCCGACCCCATGGCCAATTCAATTTTAATCTGATTTTTGATACGATCCGGAGTCGACACCTAGAGTTTCGGAGCCGACACCTAGAGTTTCGGAGTCGACACTTACAGTGTCTGGAGCCGACTCCGATGCGGGGACAGAACGCTTGTTTTTTGAGCATCCTAGAGCCGACACCTACAGTATTCGGGAGCCGACACCTGACGATTGCGAGCCGACACTTACTTTTTCGGAGCCGACTCCTCAACGAACTCAGAAATTTCTATTTTTGGCAAAATGATCAGGAGCCGACACCTGAAAGTTGGAGCCGACTCCAACCTGACTGGGACGAAAATTTAAAATGCCAGATCAGCTCTAACGGTAATATTTCCTTTTTACCTAATTTCTAACGAATATATTTTGTTTCCAGGTACACTCCAACGGCTAGTTTCCTTCCCAAAATGGATTAAAAGAAATCTATAAAAAGGGGAAAAAACACCCGTTTGAAGAAGAGAGGAAAAAGAGAATGGAAAATAGAAAAATTTAAAATCAAAAATCCGAGAAACCCTGAGCCTGAAATCCAAGAGAAAAGCATTCAAATTCAAATCCTTCCACTCCAAAAAGCTCAAAGAGGAATCCAAGGCGCCCAAATCAAAAAATCGATGGATTTCCCAAATTGAAGTAAAAGCTCTGTTTCTTCCATTTCAATCTTCTCAACTGTAATGACTGTGAGGGATTAAAGCTGAGGCTTGATTCATCATTCCAAAGGGAGAAGAGGAAAAGAAGAAAGCTCAAAGCCAAACAACTTCAAATCAGGCTTTTCTAAACTTGTTTACTTATTTTTGAATATTTGCTCATTGAAGAGCTGTGTATCTTTGAAAAACTATATTCTTTTTGTTTGTGCCTAGTTCAATCAAAGGGATTGAACTAGTGGAGGTTGTATACCTCGGGTCAAGCTAGATTAGCTTGAGTTTAGGGTTGTGTGCTGGTGAGCCCGAAAAACCGGCTAGGTTCGTTGTGATCCCGGGTAAAACAACAAGTTTGGGTTGTGAGCTTGTAAAATAACTCGGCTGTAATCGAGAAGATTATGGTGTGGACCCAAGTGGATCTTGGGAGTGGACGTAGGTGTTGGATACACCGAACTACTATAAAATCTTTGTGTTTGTGTGCTTCTATTATCTATCTCTATCTCTATCTCTATCTCTATCTCATTGATTGTGCTTTATATTTGCATTGCATTTACTTTCATTTATCTTAAGCAAACAATTCTTTTTAGAGGTTAAATTTTTTAAAGAACCCAATTCGCCCTCCCTCTTGGGTTGTCATCTGGGCCAACAGTATGTATATATATGTGTGTGTATGTATGTATATGTATGTAGTGTGTGACCTATTTTATTAATAAAAAATAAAAATTCAGGACACTACTTTTTTTAAGTCTAATTTCATGTTTCTAGACTTTCATTACATATGGTATGCAAGTAAGAATTTTTTTTTCATTAAAATCTTTTAGAAGATCCTCAAAGACTATTGCTAAGCATAATAAACATATCATTTGGAAACGGATCTAAACTTGGTTCCTTTCAAGTGTAGCCAAATCGTTCCTCTTCTATATATATATATATATATATATATATATATAAAACCTATTTTATTAATAAAAATATAAATTCAGAAGACTACTTTTTTTAAGTCTAATTTCATGTATCTAGACTCTCATTACATATGGCAAGTAGGTAAGAAGATTTTTTTCATTAAAAACTTTTAGAAAATTCTAAAAGACTATTGCTAAGCATAAGCATATCATATGAATAATTATTTTTCTCTCATGAAATTAGTTGGGATGAAAAAAGTTCATTTTATAATTAAATGGTTTAGACCATACCGATTTTTCTAGTACTTAAGTTGTGCTGGCTCACCAAGATATTACCTTTCTTTACTTAAGTTGTGGCTAGCTCATCAAAATATTACCATTTTCTTCTTTTTGAAAAAAAAAAAAAAGACATCAAAGTTATTGCTTGACCTTTGTAAACATGGATTTAATCTTCTCTTCTACAAGAAATTATTTTTAAATAAAACTACCTTGCCATTTAATTTATATAAACATGTCTTAATATTGAACATTGTTACTTAATTATCGAAATTGACTAGAAGCCTATTCATCAGTGCAAGTGTAACGACTCGGGCCCAAGATGGACAAGGTCCACACCAACTTGGACCACAATAGCCCAAAAAGAAATCCAATTGGTACTTGTCCATCTTCCTTAACTAGTTATAAACCATATAACCAACTTTCAATTTTTCAATGTGGACTATAGGAAGGGGCATCATAATCTATTCCCTTACAAAGGCGACGTCCTCATCACCAGGAGCAATTGATCACAACCACTAGGCTTGATATGGCACTTAGCTCATGCACTTCCAGCTGGTGCGTAGCTTTGATACCATATTGTAACAACCCGGGCTCTAGGCCCGCAGCACCGATGAATCCGTTTCGTTACAAAAAAGCAAGACGAACAAGGTTCACACCAACTTGGGCCACCAACGCGATTGGGCCCCGGGCCCGTAGCACCACAAGTCCGTTTCGTTACAAGAAAGCAAGATGGACAAGGTCCACACCAACTTGGGCCACCACAACCCAAAAAGGGATCTAATTGGTACATGTCTGGTTATAAACCATACAACCAACTCCCAATTTTTCGATGTAGGACTATTAGGAGGCATCACAACAAGCCATTGTCAAATAACTTTTGTTAGTTATTGATCTAGATATTTGACTTTGGCCATGCTTAATCTAGTAAAATAACTACTCAATGTTACCATATTAAACAACTAGATTAAAGATAATTATATATCTTATAATATTTTGATATTTGTGTCTTTTTCTTGAAATAGAAAGATAGAGATATTGGTCTAATTCAATTCAATTTTGATATACAAACTAAATAATAAATTTATATATTACAATAGAATTTAGTTCATACATGAGATGTTGGACAAAGCCAAGCAATTTAGAAAACCATAGTGGAATGAGATGTTTCGTGTGTGATTATTATTATATCTCATGATAATTAAAATAAAAAGAGGTTCTATCTTACTCCCTTGCGATTCTACTCTAATTCCAACCTTGCATCATTAGTTATCTAAATGAACAAGGGAAACCTATAAATTTAATTATTTGCTATGGGAAGAAATAATATTCTCTAAATATTTTATAAGTGACACAATTTCATATTGCAGTTTACTATGTAAAAAGCGAATTCAAATATTTATATCATGTGCACATATTTTCGTACAACTTATAATTTAGTCTAATTATCTCAAAAGGAAAAACCAATACTGTCCTCCAACCATCTTAATTTGGTTAACTGAGAAATAATATTCAATAAATAATTGGATTAGTTATAAGTTCTTTATGCAACAAGAAATTTTCTTCTTCTTTTTTTTTAATGTACTTTGTCACCAAAAGCCCACTCTTGAATTATAACGTCACAAAGCTATTAAACAACCCTCACCGTTCAAGAAAATTGAGAGAAGAACTCAAGAAAACTTTGTGGATTCTTTTAATGATGACAAACAATATAGGAGTGGGTTAGTTTTCTTCCTCCCTTATGTTGGTTTCAAATCAATTCTTTTGTGCTATTTGATTAATTCAACATTCTTTGGAAGATGCAAGATATGTAAAGAGACAAGTCCCCTCATGTGAAAGATTTTTGTTATTTGAATTCTTAGTAGTACTTGTATTTAAGTTAGCTAGATATTTCAATTAACTCTCTACAACTAATAATCTGCTACATTTTCTTACATACCACTAAATCTAGAAAAATATTACAATAGCGAGTCTAATTTTGTTGGCCCATTTTGCTCATTGTTTTGACGTTACATTTCAACTAAGAAACTAGGCTCTTCTGTTTTCTCAGACATTGTTAGTGGATGTCAGTTTCAGAGCAAAAATGCTACTAAATGTTTTGTTGAACCATTCTGTGATACATTAAGCTATTCTATTTGGTTAAACGGAAGCCTGAGGCTGACAGATAGAATTCTTTCCGGTTTTAGATCCAGTGCAATGTTAAGATCGATGGTATGCAGTTGCAAGGGCTGCTAGTAATTAATTATATTCTAATTAATTAAATATTACGTAACTTATAATTTCAAATTTATATATTCTTGCTTAATTTATTCATCTATGGAAATTAGGATTTACAGAAAGAATATAATCGACGATTTAGATGTACTGAGTTTATATATATGGCTTGACGGTTTTATTGAATAAATCTTAATTTGAAGGATTCTTTTATTTATAACTAAAATTTGATTCTTTTGCAGGTTAAAATGTCGTATGAAGGAGGATATCATTATTGTCTGAGCTTTAATTACTTATTCTCTCTTTCTATAAATTTTGATCTTAAAGCAATATCTTAAGAAAAGGATCTCTAATCTTAAAGCATTAATGGTTCAATCTTTTGTATATAAGGATTCACAATCTCTATAGGTTTTGAGTAATCTTGTCAATAATGAAATACTAAACCTTGGTGTTTGTTATTAATATTTTGTATGATAAGTTTTGATTTTTATTTTGTACTATAGGTTCAAGATATGGCAACACTACTACATCTCAAACTACAAACTAATCTTCGTTAGGAATCAATAATAACGATATATGAAGGTCAACATATACGTAAGTAGGAATGGCAATGGATTGAATTTTTTTGGTATATAGACCAAATTAATTTGGAAAAGAAAGATTTGGATAGCCAAAAAATTGTATTCAGTTCAGTTTCTGATTTGGGATTTTAAAAGATGGTTTAAATCCGGCTTGATATGGTTTTAGAAAACTGGGTTCGCAAAAGAATTTTTTTTTAATAAAAATTACTTTGCACAAATCAAAGCTTCTCTGCCTCTTTCTCTCTCTATATGAACGTCCAATAAAGAGGGAATCAAGGTTAGGGTCTGGGTCTCATTTTCTTAGCTTGAGATAACTTGTCCTTTGATCTAAGTTTCGCTCTATTTTTTGGGTAATCAAAATTTTGATTTATTCAAAAAATATCTATGGTTTTGGTCTGGCTTTTTTAGATTTAATGTGGATTGGAGGGGATGAAAAGAATATAAAGAAAAAAAGGCATAAATTACTTTGTTTAGAAGGAAGGTTAAAAAAAAAAAAAAAGAGAATGAAAGTAACTGGTTTTCTTGTTTCTTCTTCAATTAGGATAAATTTATTAACTTCCAAATCAAAGAATAATATAAGGAACAGGAAAATGTTTAAATTATTTTTTAAAAAAATCAAAATATTTTTTCATTTCTTACTCTTTATTTTTTTCTTTCTACAGTTCATTTAATTTTTGAAGGGATATAATTGTCACTTAACTCTTTTCCTTTTTTTTTTTTTCTTTCCTTCTATCCAAATAAAATAATTGATATTACCATTCTTTTTCTTTCATCCTTTTCCAACAAGACAAAAAAAAAAAAAAATCTTTCTTTCCTTTCCTTACCATTTCATTCATTTTCTTTCTTTTACCCTTTCCTTTCTTTTCTTCTAAAAATCCAAACAAAGCCTTAGGGTTTTGTAGAGAGTGCAGGAGTATTTCAGCCGTTTGTTTGTTTAACTGGTCACATGATTCAGTGGCTTTTCCTGCTGGCTGGTGGAATGTTGCAAGGCTGAGATGCTATTAAAGGCTCGAAAATATAGTATAGGCACATGATTTATGTTCCAGGATCTCCCATGTACTCAAATTCATCCTTTAGTGCATTTTTTTTTCCACAAGTGCACAATTGTTAAGTTGGTGAACTTCAACTCCCTATGGGCATTTTTTTTTGTGCTCATGTACATTAAGCTAGGAGTCTTTAATGGATGTTCACCTAGTGGTGTTGCTATGCAATCCAGTGGGGGTAATATTGACTTGTATATATAATTTTTGATATACAATTTTTTAATAGAAAATTACCGTTAGATCATGTGAACATCTTTTAGCAGTGATTTAGTTGTTTCTTATTGTGTTTTTTTTGTGGTGATTTTTGGAGCATCGTGCTTAACAATAAGGAAAGGTCATAAGCCTAGAACACTCTGATACTTATTAATTTAGAAAAATGGTGTAGCAATATTTTTATTACTACAGAGAGTAAATAGGTCATTACTTTTTAGTTGGTATAGTCAATGAAAGCCAGAATTTGGGGTGGGCAAGTGAAAGAAATAACTCCATGCTTGATGACAAGAAGGAAAAAATGGGTTAATGTGACCACCTACACGCAGCTTGTGATTCCCTAAAGCAGTGAACCAAGCATTTTTTTTGTACCTTGTGATTGAATGGGTGTTGTTGAAGGTTAATGTAGAAATATATATATTGCAGTAACCCATCCTCATGCTTATCTACTATCATTGTTAATATTTCCATATCTGTTGGAGTGATGCAAGATATAGGGTTCACGTTAGTTTTTGTTGCAACCTAATGCAAAATACTGCAGGCGAGTGTAATTTTAATAACTTTTCAATTTTGAAGTTCTTGTTCCTCTTTTTTGTCATTATTTTACTGTTTTCATCAAATTGATAGAACTACAGTCCATCCATTCATTTGACATAGGTATTGCAATACTGACAGATGTTGGTTTTGTCTGATGTCATGAAATGCTTTTTTATAAGAATTCTCATGCCAAACTTGTTTTAGATAGGTGCTTAAGTTTTAATCTTCTTTGTCAATATTAATACTTAACTTGATATATTGTAAGATTATAAATTGGTCAACTACTACGTTTGAGTGGTTATTTTATATTTGTTTCCTACCCATAAAGCAATTGGATAGAGCTTAGATTAAAGGAAGAATCTATTTTTCAGAAGAAAAAAAAGAAGAAGCCAATTCCATGTATTTTTCTTTCAGGCAGAAGTAAAGTTAAGGGTTGCTGAATCTAAGTCTGATTTATTCCAATAACCAAAACAAGCAGCACCGACCAGGCTTCTCACATCACAACTAGTTTAACTTACTCGCAAAAATAGTCATAGGCCTCAAAACATTGATTTCAAATCACATTGATTCAGAAACAAGTGCAAGACAAATATGACTGCTAATATGCACACACATGAAAAAAAAAAGAAAGAAAGAAAAGAAAAGAAAAAGAAAAAGAACAGCAGCAGCATGAGTAAGATTGCCTAATGGTTATGGTTAACCACTGAACTAAAGAAAACAAGTTACTTTAAGGCAAAAGTTAAAATTTGATTAAAAAACAAGATATTATAAAATAAAGTTGCACAAGCTTAATAAGACTTGAGCACTTCACATGTTAAAATCAACTTACATGAAGGCAGAGACACCTTAGATACAAAAGGACAATGGAAATGTGGCAATCATCAAATGCAAAATTTCGTTAGGCATTTCTGATTTAAACCATATAAAATTATATGATGAATGAGATGCATTAGATTGGCATGATAATTTTCATTTGAGTACTAAAAAATATTTTGCATGAAGAAAAACAAAAAAACAATCTGGTCAAAAATCGAAACAGTGATTTCCATAATAGAAGAACTAAAAAGGCGAGTTTACTTCCCTAGAGAAAGCCTATTATAGCTCTTCAGGGCCCCACCAACCCTCTCCTCAATAAACCTTACATAAGACAATCAAATTCATCCATCGGCTTGATCCAGCCTAGCACCTTATTTATGCGAGTTCAACTCTTCCTCTTTCTGGGAGAGATGACCATAACAAACTATAGCAGCATTGGTATTATGTACCTGTAAGGCAATTGGTTAAAAAAGAGCCACCATGTAAAAAGATTGCAAGCAACAGAAGAGGAAAACAGAAATATGACGCCCAAGCAAAGAGCATAAGCATGTCTACGGATCTAATGCACTAACAGTCAACATAACCAACAACCATTCATTTTCCATTCAACCGTACCAATCCCAAATGGGCAAAAAGTTAGAAATCTCAGGCAGTGACTATCCATTGATTTGTACAAGCAATGGTTGTTCCTTTCAAAGCCAATACTTTGCTCTGCTAGGTGCTGTTGAATAAATTCGAGTTCATAAGTTGAATAGTTTTTATTGCTGCCATAGAGACAGATTTTCTATCATCTCTACTTTAGTTACCAGTAAAGTTTACTATCTTGATACCAGACTCCATTCCAGTACCACATTGGTTCAGCATTGGTATGCTCAGTATGTTGATCGATTGAGTCTCGATTTGGTGCTACATGAGAACATAGCTAAACAACTAAACAGATAATCCACTCTTCACACTGAAAATTCTCATGTCCTTCCTCCAGCATCCAAATAGCGGCTATGACTGCAATCCTCTAAATTATAATAGAAAACAACAGTATGTTTTGTTATTTTCAAAATGATGAAAATATGTGAACTGTTTACAAATTGCATGAATATTATATTCACTCTGCCTTCTCAGATTTTGGCATAAACTTCATTTCAAGTAATTGGACTATTGGAGCTCTTGATATTAAGATGAAGTTTCAATGGAGCACTAAGCACAGTAAGACAAAAAATGCTACCAAATGTAGAAAAGTATTCGAAGAGACATCTTTAAAGTGCAAAAGAACATATACAAAATGCATTCCACAAGTGTCAACATTTTTTTACTAGACAAACTAATTTGCTTAATCCAAACGTTACAACTTGTAATGATTCATTTCTAAGTCAAACTAAACAACTAGTAAAAAGAGAACCCTGGTATACAAGGCTCCTGTCGTTGTAAAGTCTATAGAATATCCTATCTAGCCCTACCATCATATAGAAAATCTATAAATTATTTGATAGTACATAGAATAGCATGAACACTTGCAAAATAAGTTCAGGTGGTTTATGATTACTAAGAATAAATGGCAACAATAATATAGAAGAGGGTTGCAAGAAGATTATAATCAATAAGGACAAATTTGGAGAGAAAAAACAATAAATTTTATTAATTAATAAAATTTGCAAAAACCAGACCAAATCTCTTGGCTTCTACTTCAAGAATGCTTCACAAAATCTCTCTAATAGTGTGAAGAACCAGTGCGCTTAATGCCTAATAGGTCATCAAGTCCCTTGGTGTAATAGCTCAAGACTTCACTCTTCTAACTCAAACAAGGATGCTTTATAATGTTCCAAAGCCTATCAAAACTTAGAAGCCATCACTTGCTCCAAGTCAAATTCAATTGACTATTATTTTTAACTCCTTTCATTAAGAAAACAAAAGTCTTATGTATCCTAAAATAATGAGACTCACATATTAACTATTTATATTCCAACTAGGATAATCACAAATAAGTAAGAATATGATTATACCAAAGTTAGGACAAATATGATTATACCAAAGTTAGGACCATGCAATAAATCTCCATAAGTATGGGGAGGTTTGAGCATATTATACGCGTTGCATCTGCCTCCGGATATTTCAAAAAATTGGCAAGGAGTACCGCACCGGCGCCCGGGTGCTGTGATAAGTGAGCAAGGATTTCTGTACTACATACGAGTGCAGATAAAGAAGTTAGTCCATGATAGTTAGCTTAGAGCAACATGGAAGATAGGAACACTAAGAGGTAAAACTATGGTGATAGTGAACACTATGATTTGGAGAAAAGTAAATATAATATGCTTACAAGAAACTAAATGGATAGGTGAAAGATATAGAGAAATAGAGAATACGAGATATAAATTATATTATTCTGAAAAATATAAAAATAGAAATGGAGTAGGAATAATTGTAGATAATAATTTTAAGAAACATGTTAAGTAACTAGGAAAGAATATCGGATTATATCACTAAAACTTATAATTAAGAATAATATAATTAACATAATTAGTGCATATGCACTATAAATAGGATTAAACCAACAAACTAAGGCACAATTTTGGGAAGACATAGATGAAGTAATGCAAGAAAGATCACAAGAAGAAAAGATATATTTGGAAGGAGATTTTAATAAACATATAGGTAACCAGAGGGATGAATATAAATAGTACATGAAAGATATGGATTTGAAGATAGGAATAAAGCTAGCATGATTTTGCAGTGGTGTATGATCTAACAATAGCAAACACTTGTTTCAAAAAGAGATGAAGATTTAATAATATTTAAAAGTGGATCTAATAAAAATCAAATAAACTTTTTCTTAACTAGAAAGATAGATAAAATAACATGCAAAAACTATAAAGTTATTACAGGAGAAAGTTTAACTTTACAACATAGGATAATGGTAGCAGACATATGGATAAAAATAAAATCTAAAGTAAAACGTAAAACTATTAATTCAAAAATTAAATGATGAAATTTAAAAGAAAAATAACTAAAATTATTTAAAGAAAAGTTAGTAAGAGTAATAACTATAAATATAGATAGTGATCCCTAACTTAATATGAAAAAAAGCAACTAAATGCATAAAAAAACATAGCAAAAGAAGTTCTAGAAGAATCAAAAGGAGTAGGACTAATAGGAAAGGAAACTTTATGATGGAACGAAAAGTTCAAGCTGCCATCAAGCTTAAAAGAACAAACTATAAAATTTGGCAAGAGGCTAGGGATGAAGAAAGTCTTAAAAATATAGGAATGTAAAGAAAGATGCTAAAAAAGTGGTAAGTAATGCCAAACTTAAAGCCTATGATGATTTATATAATAGACTAAATATGAAAGGAGATGAAAAGACTATATATAAATTAGCAAAACTAAGAGAAAAGAAAACAAAAGATCTTGATTATATTAAATGTATTAAGGATGAAGATGAAAGAGTCTTAGTAAAAGAAGAAGAGATAAAAGAACGATGAAAAAGTTATTTTAAAAAATTATTAAATAAAAATAATTTGATAAATTTAAGGATAGATGGATGTGATAACCTATGAATAATAAATGAGTATAAATTTTTTCATAGAATTAGCGTGGCTTTAAACAAAATAAAAAATGCAAAGGCATTAGGACCAAATGCGATCCCTATTGAGGTTTGGAAAGGCTTAGGAGAAATTAGAGCAATGTAGTTAACCAATTTATTTAACGAGATTATAGCAACTAAAAGAATGCCAGATAATTAGAGGAAAAGCATATTAATACCATATACAAAAATAAAGAAAATATTCAAAATTATGCAAATTATAGAGGGATTAAGCTAACGAGTCATACAATGAAATTATGGAATAGAGTAATAGAAAATCGATTAAGAGCTGAAACTTTGGTGTCAAATAATTAATTTAAATTTATGCCTGAAAGATCGACCATAAAAGCTATTTATTTATTAAGAAGATTGATAAAGAGAGAAAGAAAAAAAACCTTTATATGGTTTTTATTGATTTAGAGAAAGCCATATGATAGAGTACCTAGAGAAATAATATGGTGGGTTTTAGAGAAAAAAGGAGTTACCAAAAGATACATAGAATTGATAAAAGATATGTATGATAGAGCAATAACTATTGTTAAAATAATAATAGGAGAAACTAGTGAGTTTTCAATTACTGTAGGTTTACATCAAGGATCTGCCTTAAGTCTATATCTTTTTATATTAGTTATGGATAAATTAACCAAACATATTCAAAATGATATCCCATTGTGTATATTATTTGCAGATGATATAGTGTTGATTGATGAAACTAAATCTAGAGTAAACGCTAAGCTAGAGATTTGGAGAGAGGCTTTAGAATCTAAAGGTTTTAAAATTAGTAAAACTAAAACTGAATACACGAAATATAATTTTAGTGAAAGTAAAATATAAATGAAGAAATACTGAAGATTGCAAGCCAAGAGATAGCAAGGAGTAAAAAATTTAGATATTTGGGATCAATTATCCAGCAAAAAGGTGAAATAGGTATAGATGTGAATCATAGAGTTAAAGCAGAATGTGATTAAGTGAAGGAGTGCTTCATGAGTATTGTATGATCGGCACATCTGATTAAAATTAAAAGAAAAATTCTATAAAATTGCTATTAGGCCAGCTATGCTATATGGAACAGAGTGTTGGACAATATTGAAACAATATGTGATTAAATTAAGTGTAACAAAATGTGTATGTTAAGATGGATATGTGGTAAAACTTTAAAAGATAGAATTATAAATAAACATATAAAAGAAATGATAGGAGTAGCCCCAATTGAAGATAAAATGAGAAAATCGATTACGATGGTTTGGACATATACAACGTAGACCTTTAGATGCTCCAATTAGAAAGAGTGATCTTTTAACAATTTATGGTAATGATAGAGATAGAGGTAGACCTAAACTAACATGAATAGAAATAATTAAAAAAGATATAACTATTTGTAATTTAAATATCGTCTTGGTCTTGAATAGAATAGAGTGGAGGAAGCAGATTCATGTAGCCGATCCCATGTAGTTGGAAAAAGGCTTTAGATGAGATGAGTTGAGTATATTCATGACACTCAAGTCATAACGAAGGAATGAACTTTATCATTGTGTGAAGGCTTGTCCATTATAAACTAGCAATTGGCATATATATATTTTTAAAGAACACTGAATAGATTCTCATATAAGGTCATGGTTTAGCGTGATCTAAAATGTCTGAATCCAAATTAAGTTTTTAGCCTCATGATCTGAGTTGAGTCAATATTCTAGTCCTTGCCTAACTAATTTATAGTCTAGATCAAACCCAAATTGAAAAACCCCGACTTAAACCTAATCCAAAAAGAATCAGGTTGAGTCTGGTTAATTTGATAACCCCTAACTCCTAGCTCAAAGCACTGCAGGTTTTTTCCCCAGTTGTTATCCTACCACAGGCAACAACTACAGCCACTATTATGGTAAGCTAGGACTAGGATCGTTCAGGAGCAGTTGATGCAAGAAATGCTTCTGTGCATCCAAAAAGACCAGAATATACAACATTGTATCACAAATTCATGGATTACTAAGTGTCAAATAATATGACATTCACATTCTAAGAGAATGGATATTTCAAGTGGCTCACTCATTGAATAAGGCTCCTTAACAACTGATGAGGGAGCATAAAGTAATAAAGTAGCTCACAGTATGCTCTTGATGAATCTAGCAAATAATTCATTGTTTATACCACATAGAAGAATAGCATCACCAATCGTTAAAAAATGCATTAAGCAATAGGAGCTGCTACTCTCTTAGGATCATATGATGATCTGAAATAGCAATTCCATAAGCAACAAACAAGATATATTTCATACATAATTTGGTCTAGCTTGAACAAAGTATGCTTAAAGACCATCAACGTATTACTTAGCAAGAAAACAAACAGAGAACTTCAGAAATAGATGCACCACCTTCCTTTATCCAAGATGCAGATTAGCAATTTACAACGGTTTGCTAGCAAACAGATCACAGAATTTTAGCATCATCTCAATCTCTCATTTTGATGGAAAGAATAGAGACCTACCTGGTATTGTACTTAACCACATTCAAAATTTTGGGTATGCACCACCCAAGACTTGAACCTGCAGCCTTTACATATCAGAAGGTTTCACATCCCATCTACTTCTCCTCTTCCTTTTATGATGGAGGCTTCCAGCAAATCCCACTCTTTCCTGCTCCTGATTAATGATAGAAACATTGCTTGAAGGCTCCTGATTAATTCCATGATACAAGCTTTCAGCAAATTCAATTGATTTTTGTTCTTGATAAATGATAGAAGCATTACTTGGAGGCCCGTGCTTCATTTCATGACGTGGGCTTCCAGCAAAGCCAACTACTTACTTGCTTAAAAGAAGCATTACTTGGAGGCTCCCTCTTCATCTCATGATGCAGGCTTCCAGTAGAGAAAACCCTTTCCTGATCCTGACAAACATTATAGGCATTACTTGGAGGCTTCTCAGTTTCACTTTTATCCTCAGGCTCCTCCGACTCCGATTCATTTTCCTCCTCGCTTTCACTTAACCAACCAAAACATGGATCCCTTTGCCTTGCACGACCACTAGGCTGGTAAGATGGCTGGCCTTGGCCATCCAAACCATGCCTTAATCCGTCCATACAAGAAGTGCCTTCGCAATCAAAAGTCCCTCCTGTAAGACATCATAAATGTTATTGAATTATAATTTGATACAAATGTGAAGGTCATTAAAGAACTAGCAAAGCAAAGACCCACCACCTTGTTGTGTGTCTGACTGCGAATCATGATGGGAATCTATATCATCAGCCTCACAATTTTTGCAGTACTCTCATCATTTTTCACTTTACTCTTCTCGTGATAACAGGAAAAGTGGATAGTTGAGAAGAAACATATCAGCATGCACAGAAAAGTAATTCAGCCCATTATATTATTCAGATTGGCAATAAAAAATAATTCAAAACAAGAAAATGTGACAATGTATTCCTTTACATTAAAAGTTGCACAAAACTTATTCTAAACCTTGAGAACTTGAAAATGTCCTGAATTTCTGTCACACTATTGAGGAATTGAAAAATTAAGTAATCACGCTAACATATAGCATGTAAAAAAGTGGTGAGAACTTTCAGATAGAATCTGGGAAACAAGGAAAAGCAAAACAGAGAAGGATGTAAACGACAGTAGAGATAGAGAAAGAGCAAGGAAAAAGGAGCAGGAGATGGTTTTATTCTCATCCTTACCTGTGCTATCTCTTCTCTCTCTTCTTCTTGGTTGTTCAGGATGGTTTCAATGAGAATCTTGTATGAAGCTTCTTCGATAAACACCCAACCTTCATCTCCCTCATAGACCTATGATCCTAATCCTAACCATAATCAGAGCTCCAAGGAAAGATATTTCTTTTCCCAAAAAAAACAAGAAATGAAAGAAATGAAGTGGAAAAACGAAGATAAACAAGGAAGATCACCTTCAGAAGGTCAACGACGGTTTTTTGCACGAGCTCGCGGGAGAAGCCTAACGGGGCCAGGGCATCGATGGCGGCGTCGATCCGCCTCAGTCCTACCTGCATTAAGCCCAAAGCAAGGTAAGCCTACATTGAAAAAAGAAAGCACAGGCATGAGAGCAAGCTAGTGGATGGGGTTGCGTACCTTCTTCGGTCTTCCTCTCGGAGCCATGGGCAGCTTCTTCACAGCGGCCGCCTACCCTGGGGACTGCGAGTGATTCCGTCCAATAACTTTGATTTCCTACGACCCAAGTTTTTAGGTTTAGCTGCCAAGAGAACGAAAGAAAAAGTGACAAAGAGGAGAACGAAATTTAGGTGGGGGAATGGAGGAGGGGGAAAGGAAAAGAAGGAGAAGGTTATAAGTTACTTTTGGAAGGGTGAAAGAAAAAGGAAAAAAAAAAATAATGTTTTTTTTTCTCTTTTAATGAAAATTAACTTCTAAATCGAAAGTAAATTGAGAGAGAGAAAAAAAAGTAAGTTTTTTTTTTTTTTGAAAGATTAAAATATTTTTTATTTTTTATTTTTTATTCTTTGTTTTATTTTATTTTAAAGAAATATAATTATCATATAATTTTTTTTCTCTTTTTCTTTTCGTCATCGAAACAAGATTATTGATATTATTTTTTTTTTTTTTTTCATTCTTTTCAAACAAAAGAGAAAGAATAACTTACTTTTCTTTTCTTTTTTTTCTTTCATCTTTTTCTTCTTTTTACTCCCCTTTCTGACCCCTCCAAAGATCTAAAGCCTAGAAAGAGGGAGGGAGGAGAGGGGACGCTTCCGAAGTCGCCTACATTGGGTTGGGTTGGGAGACTGACACGTGAAGATATTTCTTTTACCTTTTTTTTTGTTTGTTATTAAATAATTAAAAAATAGGTAATAGATTTTTTTTTAGTTTAAGAAGGAGAAAGGTTATAAGTTATTTGTTTGGAAAGAAGATGAAAGAAAAAGGAAAAAAAATAATGAGAGTGGTAATTTTTTTTCTCCTAATGGGAGTAAATTTGTTAACTTCTAAATCGGAAGTAAATTGAGAGAGGGAAAAAAAAGTTTAAGTTATACTTTTTTTTGGAAGACTAAAATATCTTTTTATTTTCTATTTTTCATTCTTTATTTTTTTTTTTTTTCGGTTCATTCTTATTCTAAAGGGATATAATTATCATATAACTCTTTTTCTTCTTTTTCTCTCCTCATCCAAACAAGATTATTGATATTACTTTTTTTTTCTTCTTTCATTCTTTTCAAACAAGAGAGAAAGAATAACCTTTCTTTTCTTTTCTTTTTCTTTCATCTTTTTCTTTTTTTTACTCCCCTTTCTTACCCCTCCAAAGATCCAAATAAAGTCTAGAAAGAGGGAGGAAGGAGAGGGGTTTTTACTCCCCCTTTCTTACCCCTCCAAAGATCCAAATAAAGTCTAGAAAAAGGGAGGAAGGAGAGGGGATGCTCCCGAAGTCGCCTACATTGGGTTGGGAGACTGACACACGCTACGATATTCCTTTTACCTTTTTTTTTTACCGTTTGTTATTAAATAATTAAAAATAGGTAACGGATTTCTTTTTTCGTTTGTTATTAAACGGAGCTGGCCGCTTGTGATTTAGCTACAAAGCCTTGAACGCATATCGGTGAACTTCACGCATGGAAGAGGCAAAGAAGCACATTTGTCAAGACCATCACATGATTAAAGAAAATTAATCATTCACATGTTAATGAACTTCAAGCTTTGATGAGTTCACTTTCTTATTTCTCTTTTGAATGGGGCAACAAGTACTGCAAGGGGAGCTTAACTAATAAGATTGAAAATATTGCAAGCATCCATCCAAAGAATGAGTCTAGAGTCCCTCCATATTGGGATTGAATTCAAGAGATCCCATTATGAATCACTGGTTACTTACATGGTGAAATGATTGTGTGTTTTTTATTTTTATATTTTGATAATAACATAAGAGGCTTATATTTTTAAAAAAATAACAATTGAAGCATCTGCACTAAATAATTGAATAAGCTGAATAAAAAAGTCTGAGATGGGGACTTCTTTTTATGCTTTACTACCCAATTTATCAAATAATTTATAGTATGACAACACATGAGATTTGAAGAATTTGGAATGGTTGAAAGAAGATTCCTCAAAAAAGCGATGATGAAAAGAAAAATTATTTTGTAACTAAGTATCTTTGCAACTGAATTATTTATGGCTTTATAACACTCAGTAAGGAATTACTTTAAGTTAGAAAAGAAAAAAAGTTTTCGTAATTTTATAATTTAATTCATTATTAATTCATTGATTAAAATTAAAACACTTCAAAAAAATAGAGAATAGAATGTATCACTAAACTAACATTTAATATCAACAAAGCATACTAGCAAATTATTGGATCTCATTAATTGCGCATCAAACTAGCATTTAATGTGCATCAAATGTTTTAAAACATTGCATCGTCAAACATTAAGACTCGGATATACACATTGATGGCATATATTGATACACTTAAGAAAAAATTAGTTTCAATTGTCCCATCAACAAGTTGAGATGTCCCTTATTTTACATAGGACATTGCGCTTAAAAAGTTCAACAAAGCATCTAGTATGAATTGAGTCACAATTTGAGCCAAGTTTGCCTTATGTCCTCTTGCTCAAACTCAAAAGATCTACAAGTGATGTGGTTGATAAGCGCCACATGTAAGGTTAACGGTCAAAAGTTATTCAGGCGACCCCGACTCCGGGCAGCCCCAGCTTCGGGCAGCCTCGGCTTCGGACAGCCCTTGCTCCAAACGGCCCCGACTCTAGGCGGCCCTTGCTCCGAGCGGCCTCAGCTATGGGCAGCCCCTATTCCAAGCGGCCCCGGCTCCAAATAGCCCCGGCTCAGGCGTCCCCGGCTCCAAACAGCCCCGGCTCCAACAGCCCCGGCTTCGAGCGGCCTCAGCTCTAGGATAATCTTCGACTTCTCAAACAAGCCTTTATTTCTATCTAGGCCGAGCCCTCCAACCGCCACTGCCTCGCATATGTCTAATAAGACAAGTTCTATGACTCTGGCACGAGCCTAAAAAGTCATCATTCATCATGAAGTTTTAATGATATGGATCATATGAGCCCTAGAAAGTTATTATCCGCCGTAAAAAGTACCAATCATCTTGTTCAGACAAGATAAATTTCTACTAATTCTGGCATCCCATTCTCGTCTCATCAATGCTCTTCTTTGCATAATCTCCTTTTCTTTCTCAATAAAACTTGAGCAACCCAATGGAGAAAAGGTTGACATAAACTCTTAGGAATTTGAAACGCCAAAGACCAAAAAATTTGAAACACATTGATAAATCCGTGACCTGGTTCAGGCTGGGTTGACCGATGAACCGGATGGGTTGATCAAGTTATTCTAAATCTCTTACATATCCGATTTTATGTTAGAATCAGATTGGATTGGCCTTCGGATCTCGGTTCAACTGGCCAATCCGATTTAATTTTAACAACTATGAATCCAAGTATCAAGAGTCATCATTATTATGGGATCTCTTGGCACCAAGTTATACATGCATTCGTTTATAGCATCCAATAAAGTTCATCAGTTTTGCAAAGAATTTGCACCAATATCACAAAACAAAACACATGGACAAAACCTAGTATGTTGAGGGAAAGTGCGCATCACAAGGATTAATCCTAATCACTGAAATATGAAACATATGCATCAGTGCCATACAGTTTGTGGACCATTCCAACAACAAATGCATGCATGCTAACTTGAAAGTATGATTGGAATGAACAAGCTGAACAGTGGATTGGCTAGATTTTCTATACAATGTTTCTCATCCAAAAGAATTAGGGTACGTTAAGTTTTGAAAATATTTTATTTTTATTTGTTTTAAAAAAATAAAAATACTTATGAAGATGCATTTGATGAATAAAAATGAAAACAATATTTCATAAAAATAACTCTAAAATAATAAAAAATTAAAAATAGTTTAAAGATGCTTTCACTATTCTTATGAAAAGAAAGAAGAAAGCAAAAACAAATAAACTATTATGTATCATTTTATTTCCTACTTTATATTTTTAAAAATAAAAATATAAAAACTTATCATTAAAAAACTATGTTTGGTTACACTTTTACTTTTTAATTTGAAAGTAACTTTTCCAAAATGAACCTAAGACAACATTTTAGAAAATGATAATATATATTATTAATATATATAATAAATAATATATTATAATTATATATATTAATTATAAAAATATAATATAATATATATTATATGTTATGATATTACATAATATATAATAAAATTATATTAATAATATATGATATAACATATATTATAATATTACTTATTATATTAGTATAATATACTATAAATGTATTTATAATTTTAGAATAATATTATTAATTTATTTACAATATGTAATTTATATACAATGTTATAATAATATATTTTATATTATAATATTATATATTCCTTTTAACTTTTTTAGTTTTCCCTTTGAAAGATATTATTTATAATAAAAATAAGAAATAAAAATAATCTTTATTTTTACTTACCAAACGTATTTTTTACATATCAAAAAAAAAAAAAATAAAACTATTTTAGAAAAATAAAAATAAAAAATAAAAATAGAAAATATTCTTGACAATCAGACACAGCCTTAACATTTCACAATTTATTCTCATTCCCAGCATTAAAATGAAGGGTTGAACTCATTATTGGTAGGATTAAGCACTCAATCAATTTTCACAAATTTTGGGCAAAGAGTTTGGTATATATTCAAGTGATATTTGACAGAGATTTTTGGAGTTAGAAGCAAAAATCCAAGTACGTAGCACTGGAATTATTGCAATAACAACTAGAAATGATAACAAGAAAGATTCATAAGCAAATAACCCAAATTAGATTAAGACTAACTAAAACAGAGAAAAGCAAATCAATATTTGCCGTAAGAACTAATTGAAAGAAAAGATATATGATTGAGAAGAGGGAAGACGGTGGGTTTGTATGAAAGAAAGCCAAACTAGTAGCACAGATGAGTAGGTAAGAGGGCATCTCCCGGTGCTGACCGCCAAACAAGGGCCACCCCTGCCCATACTCGAAGCCAATGCTCCGGCTCTCTCTCTCTCTCTCTCTCATTGGCTCACTTCCAATCTCTCTTGTCATTGTCCCTCTTCTCTCTCTCCTGCTCACGCCACCGTAGCTGTGGCCGAGTGAAAGGAGTGACTTCGCCCAGCCGCACGAATCCCTGTTTTCATGACGAACCGAGACACTCCATAAAGTTCTCTCCCTCCCCCTCTCTCTCCTTCTCTCTCTCTCTCTCCATCTCTCCCGATCCCCTCCCTCTCTCCATCTCTCCTGATCCCCTCCCTCTCTCTAGTTGGATCTCTCTCCTTCCCACTCATGGCTCGCGGTTGATCAATTTAACAATCACATGGCTCCGTATACTTTCCCATTTCAAAATCAAAAGCTCTGATCACAAACAGCGCAAAAACACCGTAAAAGCTCTTACAAAGGACTTTGATCCGGCCTACCTGATGGTCGTCCAGTTGATAACAACGTCGGAGAAGAAGGAAGAGGCCGGCTCACTGGAGAGAAAAGAAGACCGACAGAGCTCCGGGTTCTCCCGTTGATCCAGCGATGGGGCCGCGGCTCTGGAACAGCAGGTTCCGCCTCCGGCTTAGGAACAAAAAGGGAAGGAAGAGGAGGAAGGCAGGAAGGAAGAGGAAAAGAAAACAGCGACGAGTCCCCCTCCGCGACTCCGATCGCCGGCGGAAAATGGGCGTAACGAAGCCGAGAGGAGGGGGATGAAGCGGAGATCGAAGAAAGGATGGGAGAGATATCTGGCGATGGGCGCGGCGGTGCAAAGAAAGAAGGCCAAGGTTTTTCGGAGGAAGATGCCCTAAGATTAAGTGAATATTCCGTCGCTGGGTTTTATTTTGAAACGTTCATCAGACGAAGATGTCCGATTAATAAGAGTGAATATAGCGACGGAACGGAAAATAACTTTTTCCGTCGCTCGGTTTTCTATTGAAACGGAAATATTTTTTTCGTCCGCTTGAAACGTTCATAACCGCTAAGGTTTTCAGAGAAACATGACCGAATATAATTTATGTATAAAATAAATTTATTTAGCGATAAAAATTTTATCATTAATTTTATATATAAAAATATATATTTAATAGTAACAAATTTTGATCTTTATGTTTTATGTATGAAATAAATATATTTAGCGATAAAAAAAATTTATCATTAATTATATATATATAATAAATAAGTTTAGTCATGATAAATTTTTGTTGTTATGTTTTATATATAAAATAAATAAATTTAATGACATGTAATTTTTATCGCTATATCTATCTCTAATATGCAGTGGCAGAACTTTTCATTGCCATATTTATATATATAATAAATATTATTAGTTACGATTTTTTTTTTTGCTAATATATATATATAATAAATAGATTTAACGGCGAAAAATTTTCTCGCTATATCCGTATCTAATATATAGCGACGAAAAATTTTTATCGTCATGTTTTATATATGAAATATCGGTAGCGACGAAAATTTTCTTCGTTATATTCATCGCTAAATTTTCTATCATTTTCATTAATTGATCGGTCATAAATCTGAAGCTATTTGCAATAAATATGGATCTACTGCTAAATTTCAATCGCTATTTTTTTTTCTTATAGTGATATATATGCACTTAAAACTTACTTAAGCATATAGTCGACGTGTGGAACTGAACACTTATTATGTGTTATTGGGAACAAATGTAATTATTCGGAGGGATGTAACCCATTATGTGTTAACCCGACCGCTTGGGCCGAAGCTGGATGATGCGTTTAATTTTTGCACCATATTCTTAATGCCAATATATATAATATATATCTCTCTTTAATTTTGAGCTATGGCGCAGGCTGCTGCAGTACTCCAAAAAATACTGTCACTTACGTCAGTTGAATCGAGCACCAAAGGAACTGCAAATTAATTAAGAGGACTCTCTCTGTTTTGCCTATCCCCCCAGTTGTGCCATATATATATCTATCATCTCACTACCAGTACTGATATAATAGCCTACTGGAGAATGGTTTCATAAAAACAAAACAAAAAGAATAAAAATACCATTGGCCAGTACGTTTCCGTCGAACAAAGTTCATTAAATTACATGCATGGACGTGTGTACAATTCGAGCTCTTCCATAGTACTCGCAATTAATTAAATCCATTGCTGCTTGATTAATTATCAGCAAATCCCTGGCATGTTGCTCCAAGTGTAGGACCCTAGTTCTCCAATCCTGGCCCTTTGTTTGGTTTGAGAGCGAGGAGACAACTTGCTGCGTCTCAAGCCAAATGCCATCTTCGGTAATAACGGATGACTGCTCATTTGAGATCGCTCCAGTATCACCTAATTGATAGCATTCAGAGACTGGTGCTGGTGGATTCACATGAGTTTGGATCATATTGAGAAATTGAGATACGTCCTCCTCCTCCTCCTCCTCCTCCACATGAGCATTGGCATCATTAATGTCTGCAGCTGGTTCTTTCTTCATCTTGGTTCCTGTGGACTTAGGAATTGAATTGATGAAAGACGAAATCTATTATCTATATATATGAAAATGATCGATCTAAGCTAGCTGCAATCCAACAGTGCATATATATAAAAATAGTTCTTTCAAAAGCAACGTACGTACGTATTTAATTAGTTTTATCATCAAGTCATGCAGTTATTGGTGAATCGATCGTACCTTCGTTGGCAAAATTAATCGCAGATGAACGTACGTACAGAACAACAAAAGGAATCTAAGCACTGAAACAAAAAGGGTTTATTTGGAAGATGAAACACAGTTAATTCAAGAGGATTAGAGAGTGTCCCAGACGTACACTTTTTTTGAGACTTTGGCATAACTAGAAGTGTGGACGGTTGAGTATTGTTATCAAGGGATATATATAATTTTGATGTTCATCAAAAGAGTTGAGAAAAGAAAAATCAGTTCTGCCCATATCTCAAATTATCAAAGTGCATATTACAAAAATGGACAATAATAGATCAGTTTACTGAGAAACAAAACAACGTTTAAGGAGTTATTACCACCTTAATAAATAGTAAAATGATTAGTAAATTGAGATATATCAATTGTGAGATATGCACACAAAGGTGGTGAAGAGAAGGACTCTGAAAATTTAGAGTTCTTCCTCTTCAAACAGGATTGTTGTGGAGTGATTTGGAGAAGGAAATTAAGGTACGTACTACTTCAGCATACGTACGGAGAAGAAAATAAAGGAAAGATTGGATGAAGAAAATGAGTTTATACGTAATGCACATATATAGTATTTTTCTCCCAGTAGATGCAGAGAAAACTTCACAAAAAAATCTATCTGTAGGATACAATATATATATCTTAAGAATAGATAAGAAAGAAAGAAGAGAAAAAATTAAGTTTTGATTGCTAAACATATATATATATATAGCCGTTTCTACAACCAAATTAAGTATCTAATAAAGAGAGAACGAAAAGATTTTTATGCATCTAATCAAAGGGGCATGTCTTTTGCAAATTCACGAAAGAAAAGCGATTCCCTCAGCACTGATTGACTTGCTACCCAAGAGACAATTCTCTTCTTTTTTTTCCTTATATATATATATATATAGCTTCTTATAATATGAGTAGAGCAATAGACCTAGTTATTAATTCAAAATTGAGAAAAAGACATAATTATGATAGCTCCAAAATATAATGAGAAGCCTAAGAAATAAAATTTTGAGCTACATTTGGCATTGTCAGTTTTTTTAAAATTAGAAATAGAAATTCTATTTTCCTTTGTTTACATTTCTAAAAATAGAAACATATTTGTAGTCATTGTTGCTTTTATGTTTTACAATTTTGGCAAGAGATATAGATATAGTAGCTACTGTTATTTTTTATTTTTCTTAGTAGGGGATACTTTTAAAAAGTTATTTTCTAAAAAAATGTTCTATCTTCCAATAAGTTATTTTTAAAAAGTGGAAAAGAAAAATTTTCGCTTATATTTTTTCATAAATAATGAAAGTTATTTTTAAAATAAAAAATAATGTAACCATATATATTTTTAACATTTACTTTAAAAATAACACATAGGAAATACCATACCAAATAGGCCTTGGGTTTCATCTCACCATCTTAACAAAAAGGTCTACAAATTTACTTGTAATTAAATGAAATGAACTCTACAATAGAATTCATTGGTAAATACATTCTCATTTGGCCCATTATACATAAAACTATGAAATTAAAATGAATTCTCATATTTAAAAAAATAAAAATTGAATTCAACATTCCATTTTTACTAATAATTAATTAAAATGATGAATTGAGAATTGTTATGTTAATTATGTTTTAAAAGCATATTTAATTATATTAATTATTACATTTAATTACATTTAAGTATTATATTACAATATAATAAATTACTAATTTATAATGTTTAATTTTATTACTAAAATAATAACAATATATTATTAAATTATTGAATATTTAATGCGATATCCTATAATTATTATAGAGTAATATAGTATCAATTATATATTAATTATAATAGAATTATAAAATTATTAATGCAATAATGATTTACCATAATAATAAAAATGATGTCATAAGTGATTGATAATTTTGTCTATAAAATTATCAAAATTTCCATTTTCAAATCCGGCCCATCAAATTGATTGGATTTGCAACAGCAAGAAGCAATAAATATTCTATATATAATTTAGTATTTGGACTTTCAAAACAATAATTTATTACCAAGAGTAAGAAATGGATTTGTAGATGAATTCTAAAAAACTTCCAACCAGGGCGCGTAAAGCTGCAACATATATAAAACATGATACGGACTCAATTCAAATAATTGAAGAATTCTCTCAAAAGAACTGAAATAAATAAGTGATAAAGTAGAGAATATTCAGAAAAAAATGTCTGAGCTCCGTATATATAATTCTGACAATCCAAACTCAAGTAGAACTCAATTTAACGTGCGGCAAGCAAAAACCAAAGAGAGGAGGGGCTAAAAAGCTAAACTGGGAGTGGCCGGGGGGGGGGGCTCACCGATCGGCCAATTCGAGTCCGCCCACTCGGCAGCAGAATCCACAACTCCTCTTCCATCCCGTGGCGCCGTGGTAGCTCCATTGCTCATGCCATCAACCTCACCGCCACCAAGATGGCTCCATCTCACTTGCTGGTCACTACTGGAAACCGGCGGCTCTGGGACTGGGAGCAACCCATTATTAATGTTGCTTTGCAAGTCCCCACCAACCTGCACGTCGACGTGCAACAGGGTGGTATCCGGATGGACGCCGCTGGCCGGCGGATATGCAGACAATAGTAGTTCCATATTAATGTTGTTGCTAGGGGAAACCGGCGGCAGGGGAAGTGGTGATGAGTTTAAGCCATAACTACTCCCAAAGCCAATTAAATTCCATTTGTTGCAGCTGGTGTTGGGATGATGATGCATAATAATACTATTCTTCGAGGGGAAGAAGGGAAGGTGATCTCGCTGCAAGAGCGGCAACGATGATGTATCACGGTTAATCGTCGGCATAGCTGTCGAGAAGCAGCTAGAATATTGATCCAAAGGACGGGTTGAGAAATGAGTTGTGTGTGGTGGTGGTGGTGTTGTTGTGATCGAGAAGCAGTGGATGATTGGTGGTGGTGGCGGCGGATGATGGGTGGTCGTGGTAGAGGAGGCGTTGCCGCTTGAGGGCCAACTCGCGCTGGATATCTGGAGGGTAGAGTGGGAGACCGGCGCGCTGCCGCCGTTTGATCCTCGTGTTCCAGTAGTTCTTGATCTCATTATCGGTCCTTCCAGGCAACTGCAAGCAGAAAAAATTCATGTTGAAAAGTAAAGAATTAAAGAAGCACGCACGTAACGTACGTCGAACAAAAATGAAGAAGAATTAATTAATGCTTTGCTTTCTTAATTTTGTGTTGAAGATTTTACGTACGTGAGAAGATATGCGGGCCCATTTGTTGCCAAGCTGGGCGTGGAGGCGGAGAATGAGGAGCTCCTCCTCGGCTGAGAAGGCGCCCTTCTTGAGGTTGGGGCGGAGGTGGTTGGCCCAGCGGAGGCGGCAGCTCTTTCCGCAGCGGGCCAGCCCGGTGTTCCTCTGGACGGCGTTCCAGTGGCCCTCTCCGTGCTTCCGCACGTATTCCATCAGGATCGCGTCTTCCGCCGCCGTCCACGGCCCCTTCTTCAGCCACCCCTCCCCGTTCCCTCCGGCGTCGCTCTTCGTCATCGTAGCTAATTACCTCTACCTCTCTCTCTCTCTCTCTCTTCCAATTTTTATTTTTTTATTTTTTTTCCCGTTTCCTTGCTCTTTTATAATTATGGCGATAAGAGTTCTTCAATCGGCTATGGAAAGATTTTTCTCAAAAAAATCTCTTCTTGAATGATCAGTATGATCGTTACGAGAAAAGGTTTCAGAAGGAGAAAAGCGACATGGAGAGCGGGTGGAAGAAAGAGGGGAAGATGGTGGCAGGGACGGCGGCGGCGGCGGCGGTGGCGGGGCCGTGCGGAGAAGGTGGTAGAATGGGGCCCGGAGAGGTTTGGGGAGAGGGTTCGTGTTTTATGGAGTGAGGCTTCGAAATCGCTCCGAGAAATGCTCCGAGGCGCCTCACGTGTTGCACTCCCTGCGCGTGGGCGGAGGTTTCCTAATTACGAATTACGAGTTCCGGTTTCCCGGGCACTCCCGTCCCCGCAAGTTGGCTCTGTTTCTTTTGATCCCAATCTAGCAAAAAAAAAAAAAAAAGTTATTTTGGGTTCCCGAGAGCTCTTTCTATTCCTTTATTTTTTAAAATAAATTTCATTTTCTACTTTTTTTTTTTGATTTTTTAAAAATATATTTACTAAGTAAAAATAAAAATTATTTTTATTAGTTTTATTACTGTAAAAATTCGTTCTTCGACTTGGGTGCAGCCCATCTTCGGAATCAGATGCCAATCTCTCGTCACGATGGACCTGCAAGACAGTCCTCATGCAGCGAGCGTTGGGGTTGGCCCTTTGCGGAAGACCCTCTGATGCCCAAGTCGATGGAGATTCACAGCAAACAGATATGAGGAGAAGGCTCTCGCAGAAGAGTCCCTCTAAAATGGCCTCTTGGGGAGCCGGGGAGCTCTGCTTGAGCTTCAATGGAGTTTTTCCAGTGAAAGAGTGAGTTTACCTAGAAGACTTTCAGACATGGTATATATAGGTTGCCAATATGATAGAAGTAACTACCTGATTTCTCGGACGTTGCCACAGGGAATCAGAAATCGTCATGATTCGAATCTGATTCGAATCAAATTTGTTACAAGACCTGTAGCTTTCAAATTCGGTTAGTTAGTGAATCAATGGTGAGAGGAGCTAGCCGGTGCTTTAAGATTCGGTGCCTTGTAGGTTTTAGGCCACGTTAGTATTATTGGCTTTTTCCTCCACTTAAAGCGATCGAAGATCAACGTGATTGAAATCTTGCCTGATTATCACGAATTTGAATTTTCTCGCACTTAGTTCCACATAGGTTCAGGGGTGCCTCAGCTTGGCCAAGGTATGAGGATAGCTCGGTCTCACCGAGGTATAGGAATAGCTCGGTTTGGCCGAGGCATAAGTATAGCTCGGTCTCACCGAGGTATGAGTATAGCTCGATCTAGCCGAGGCATAAAAATGACTGGGTTTAACCGTTATCCCCCATCGCGTTATATGAGTATAGCTCGATATAGCTGATGGTGTGTTGCCCTTCCGCCAGGGTAGTTTAAAAGGAGGGTTGAGAGGAGTTATCCCCCATCGCGTTATCTTCTTGCTTCCTCTCCAAAGGTTCGCTCCTTCAGATTATTGTGATCTCATTCGAAGCTTGTTCTTCTCAACTCAAGAGATATGAGGGGCCCGAGTGATGTAACTTCTATGATGACCTTGGAGGACCTGGACAGAGTTCGCTGGAGGTATCGAGTTCCACGAAACGTCGCTTTATGGTTGTCGAAACCTGAACAAAGAGTTTCAAAGTAGCCAGGACGTGGGATCTTTCTTTTCGATGAGAGCTTGATAGTGGGTCTCCGGTTCCCCCTCAATCCATTGGTGAGGGAGATAATAAGATTTTACAACATATGTCCAACAATGGTGGCTTCAAACAGTTGGCGCAACATCGTCGGGTTCATATCGATGTGCAGCCGCGCTGGGGTAACAACGATGCTCTCCATGTTCTGGGTGCGCTACAGCTTGATCTCCGGGAGGAGCTCTGAGTGACCCTACATTGGGCCTCGAAAGTCATTCAAAATGATATCGGACAATCCATCCTCCATAAAGGAATGGAAATCCTAATTCCTCATTGCCGAAGGAAACATTGATTTCGATTTCCCTAGAGTAGGACGAATTATGCCAAGGACTCGGAGGCTCACCTGGAGCTGTCCAAGCATGGAAAGAAGGATTTGATCACCCTTCGCAGTAGCCAAGTATTCTCGGCTAGCGATCTTTTGGCAGAGGATGACCTTTTTGCCGTTGGACTTAATCCGGTTGACCCTCAAGGTAGGCTCTTGTCCTCTCCCTATACTAGTTATATCTTGGCGATTTTGTCATAGGCTAAGCTATCTTTTGTTGTGTCTGCAGCCGAAAGGTCAGAGTTTATGAGCCAAATGAAGGGGGAGCTAGGCAAGCATCGAAGGGGATCCGGTTTTGAGAGACACAAATATGAGAAGAAGCCTCGCCTTTCTAAATTGCACTCAAAGGAGATGAAACGAGTCAAGATTGGCCGACAATCCTTTGCACTGAAGGAGAAGGAGATGGCAGTGCCAGCGGCAGTAGAGACAGCAGTGGCAGTGGCAGTGGAGATGGCAGTGGCAACAACAGTGGATAAGTCTCCCTCATTAGAGGGGGAACTAATGATGGAGGAGGGACAGGTGGTCGAAGATGAGCCGATAGTTGAGGGAGAGATCATCGAGGCACTCCACTCACTAGTAATGGTGATACTGGATGACTCGGATGGGACGCCACTGATCGGGTCGATGGCCCCTTCGCCCGAAGATGAAGAACTGCGCCTGGAGGGGGCTAGCAGCCCTAAATCACCCTTCACTCATGAAGGAGAGCCCTCAGCTCTAATCAAGGAGGTGAGGGAAGTGGACATGGATGCTGAGGCATAAGAGGAGCCTCGTGTTGAAGGATATCCTCCCAAAGGACCGAGGGAGGTCGAGGAGGAGGCTGAGACATCGAAAGGGATGGAGGAAGTGGAAAAGAGGCCCGTTGGTCAAGAAGGGCTTTTAGAGGAGGAAGAAATCCGAAGTGAGGATTCCCCAACAGAGGTATCAGGAGGTAAAGGCAAACAAGTCAAGATTTCTCGAGCTGAAGCCTCTCACATCGAAGCCCTGGCTGAAGAGGTGAGGCAAATCGGGGTTCCTTGAATCGAAATCTCACAAGTCAATCCTCTGGCGCTAAGTTCGCTTAACCCAGATGTTGATGAGACTATGACCGCGCTGATGTGGTCCATTTTATATGAGAGGGATGACCCCTCAGCCGAGAAGGATATCATTTTTGCAGCATTTGGGCGTGATGGCCTGCCGAGCAATATCGAGTTTCTTTTTGAAATCGACAACCACATGCTTACCAAGATAACATCGGCATACACCTCCCGGGTAAGTAAGAACCCTTAAACATTTCACTTTAAAGGGTAGTTTAATCCGATCTTACCACTGGAAGTTTACCTGCAGAGCGCTATCATAATGAGGTCACCGTGCCATCGTTTGAAGTTGGTCGCGAAGGCCTGCGCTCAAGCTAGAAGGGAGGTCGTTGGCCTTCAGGAAAGGGTGGGTTCAACTGACAAACTTTCTAAAGCTTTGAGTGTGCCTTAGGCGAACATTGAGAAATTAGAGCATGGCTAGCAAATTGCCCTCGAATGAGCATCTAAATTTTAGGCTAAAGCAAATGAGCTCAAAGGGGCTTGCGATTTAGCTGATAAGGCTCGGTCGGAGCTACTATAGTGTAAGTCTGAGCATACTCGGGAGGTAAAGTCCTTGAAGAAGCTCTTTGACGAGAAGTGAAACGACGCTCATAGGCATTTCACCAACGAGAGAAGCAGCTTAAATAAAAGGCTCGATGAGGAGGAAAGTAGATATCAACGATAGCAAGATCATATTGCTGACTTGAACAGGAGGCTTGTTGAGGAGCTAAACAGATCCAGGTGGCATCACGATCAATTTGTCAAACTCACGTTGATCTCGCCTAGTCTCAGTTAGAGGTGGAAGAGAGACAGTCGAGGGTCAATGACCTCAAGGAGAAGATGCACTAGTATAGAGATGGCAAATTGAAGGCCATCGATAAAATCCAGGAGCTGAACGCGAAGATGTCTCGGTGAGAAGAGAAGGTATAACATCTCTTTACTTCTCTTCACATTTTTTTCTTCTTTAATTATTCTTATTGATTCTATGTCTCCAGGTAAGCAAGATGAGTTCTTAAGTTCAAAATCAGTTAAAAAATTTAAAGAAGGAATTGGCCTTGAGTCACCAGAGATACTCTGAGCTGGAGGGTCAGGTAGCCGAAGCCAAGGGATGGGCTGCTCTGGCTGTAGAGGAGTATAAGAATTCCACTCGGTCTTGGATGAATACAAGGCAGCTTGTGCCGATGCATTCCAGCACGGGGAAGAGGAAACACAGGCGAAAATATCCTAGAAATATTTGGAGTTGGATCTCTTATTTTTAGAAGCTGATATTATAATGCTCAGACACCAGGACCGAGCTATCTGAGTATGAAGAGATTCCGAATGTTGATCTTGAAGCCGTTTTTGGTACCAGCCAAGCCATGGATCCAGAAGTAGATAGCCAAGGGGAAGAAGGCCATCAGCATATTGCTGAAGAATCCGAAACTCCCCCTCTGGCTGCATTCGAAATAAGCGAATCAAGTTGACCATCCCCAAGTGCTACCGGAGTTGCCTCCGAGGCCGAGCCCGAGTCTTAAAGACTGTCTTTGTAATATTTTATTTTCTTTTTCTTGTAATTGAGGAAGACTTAATAAAGCCTCATCAGGCTGTATCACTATGAACGAATCTTCCAGCGCCAATCTATTGCCATAGAAATCCATTCTTCGACTCGGGTGCAGCCCACCTTTGAAACTGGACGACAATCTCTCGTCAGGATGGACCTACAAGACAGTCCTCACGCAGCGAGCATTGGGATTAGCCCTATGCGGAAGACCCTCCGATGCCCAAGTCAGTGGAGATTCATAACAAACAAATATGAGGAGAAGGCTCTCGCAGAAGAGTCCCTCTAGAATGGTCTCTCAGGGAGCTGGGGAGCTCTGCTTGAGCTTCAATGGAGTTTTTTCAGTGAAAGAATGAGCGTACCTGGAAGACTTTCGGACAGGGTATATATAGATTGCCGATATAATGGCAGACAACTACCTGATTCTCGGATGTGTCACAGGGAATCAGAAATCGTCATGATTCGAATCTTATTCGAATCAAATTTGTTATGAGACCGGTAGCTTTCGAATCCGGTTAGTTAGTGAATCAACGACGAGAGGAGCCAACTAATGCTTTGAGATTCGATGCCTTGTAGGTTCTAGGCCACGTTTAGTATTATTGAGGGGTAAAATCATCATTGCATAAATAATCGTGCAAAGAGGCTAGGATGAACCCTGACTCCCACGTGCTGAACAATACCCGCTAGAGATAAGTCAGCCTCAGTAAATCGGGGTGCCTTAGCCCCTCATCGAGCCAAGGATTCCTAAGGCACGGATCACATCTCTCGGCCTCAGCCGAGCTATATCATCCCTCGGCCTCAGCCGAGCTACATCGTCTCTCAGCCCTAATCGAGCTATATCATCTCATCATATCTCTCGGCCTCAACTGAGCTATATCATCTCTCGACCTCAGCCGAGCTATATCGTCTCTCTCAGCCTCAGCCGAGCCATATCATTTCTCGGCCTTAGCCGAGCTATATCGTCCCTCGGCTTCAGCCAAGCTATATCGTTTCTCTCAGCTCCGGTCGAGCTATCCGACTGTGCCTTGTCAGCCGAGTCATTATTATCCCCCGGCTAGACTCGGGCACTCAAGAACCTCTACGGAATTCGGCGCGGGAGAGTTCAAATTCATAAGACTCCAAACAGAAATCATATCTGAGAGTGGCCTAGGACCCGCGAGAGTGGCCTAGAGCCCTGGAGCCTATATACCCACCAAATATCGAGACATCACCCAGCTCTCCCAATCGTTGATCCTCTAACCAACAAGATGTGAATCTTACTGAGCTCATAACGAACTGGATTCAAATCCTAACGACTTTCGGACCCACGATGCCCCCAGAAAATCAGGTGATCCTCTATAAATAGAGTCGTTTGCCGACTCCTCAGGTATGCATACTTGCTCACTGGGACACTCTCTTTCTGCCCTGGCTTCCCCCATTTTTCACCATTAGCGCTTGCTAAGAGCTCTCGAAAGGCCACCCTTGGAGAGACTCTTCAGTGAGAGCCTTCTCCTCTTGTTTGTTGATTGCCGATCCCTGCTGACTTGAGAGTCGAAGGGTCTTCCGCGGAGGGCCACCCCCAACGCCTCTTGCGTGAGGACTATTTTGCAGGTCCGCCTAGAAGGGAGCCCGTCCCAGAACTCGATCGTGCCCAAGTCGGAGGACAGATTTCAGCAGCAACAATATTATTGGCTTTTTCCTCCACTTAAAGCTATCGAAGATCCATGTGATTGAAATCTTGCCTGATTATCACGAATTTGAATTTTTTCGCACTTGGTTCCGTAGAGGTTCAGGGATGCTTGGCTTGGTCGAGGTACGAGGATAAATCAGTTTGGCCGAGGCATAAGTATCGCTCAATCTCACCGAGGTATGAGTATAGCTCGATCTAGCCGAGGCATAGGGATGGCTCGGTTTGGCCGAGGCATAAGAATGGCTCGATTTGGTCGAGGCATAAATATAGCTCGGTCTCATCGAGGTATGGGAATAGCTCGGTCTAGCCGAGGCATAGGAATGGCTCGGTTTTGCCAAGGCATAAGGGTACTTCGGCCATGCTGAGGTGTATTTATTCTTTTTCGGATGTGACAGCTAGCGGATCGAAAATCAAAAGTGATCTCAATTTTTTGTCGTGTGCATAAATATTGATATGACGATGATTTTATCCCTCATCAAGTTCTTATAAATAATATGTTTCAAAAAGGATAACTAAAAATACTAAAGGGAATATATATATTACAATATCTTAATAATAAAAAACTATAAATATATATTTATAGTATTATATAATATAATATTATAATATATATATGTTATATAATATATAAATAATAATGTAAATATGAATATATAAACAAATATAATTATTTTTACTTATATATTAATAATATGTTATATATTTTAAAAGTTGTTTAGGTTCACCAAAAATAGTTATTTCTAAAAATAAAAGTAAAAATAACACAACCAAATATAATTTTTTATACTAAATTCTATGTTTCTATTTTAAAATAAAAAATAAAAAATATACTCAGTTTTTTTTATAACGTTGAAGTTGTGTTTTTCTTAAAAAATGTTTTATTTTTTACTTACCAATATATTTCTACGAGTACTTACTTTTTTTTAAAAAATAAAAATAAAAAATAGGATAATTCTTATAAATCAATCGCATTCTTAAATTTCAAGCACCACTTAACGCGCGCAGCCGATCTAACCGGAAAAACTCTTGTTTCGATCAAACGATTTTGATGAAAACGCGCTGTTGAGTTTGGACTGACATGCGGAACATCTCTACACAGATTTCAGACTCAGTTTAACTTAGAGACGGGGGAATTGAGTGACCGATTACAATTCTTTTTTTTTTAGCAATTCTTAAACAAAATTTAGATGGTAGACCTGAAATAAAGGCAAGCGACCTTTTGCTCTTCCTTTGAATATGATGGCATAAAAATTATTACATTAAAATTTTGATATATCTCAATTTATAAGAATTAATATATAATAACATATGAAGTTATAAATTATAAGTGATCAATTTTTAATTAATAATTTATACTATATAATAACAATTTTATAAACCTTCACTTTAATCTATCCTAATTCTAATTCAGTTCAATATATAAATATCCATTATATAAAATTTATTTTTATTTTAATTATTTTATCAATTTGTTGAATAAATTTTTATTTGAACTAATTTTTTTATATCTTAACGATTGAATCTTTTTTCATTCTTTTCACTTAATTATAATATATAAATGTTTTATTTTCATGAAATTTATTTATAAAATTAATTTAAGTTAATTAATATTTTGAACCCAATCAACTAATCCGATTGAATTTCAACTGCAATAATTCAATTCAACTCATCTAAGCTTTTTTTTTTTTTTTTAACTATATGGAATTGGTTGCATGAATCTACTTTCTTTACTTTGCTCTATTCATGACTAAATCGATTATTAAAAAATTACTCTTTCTAATTGAGTAAAGAAATAATTAAATATTTTTTTATTTAATTGATAGAAATAATTTTAAAAATATAACTATTTTTTAATTATTCGAGTGTTACCTGTCTCATAACAAATTTGATTCGAATCATATTCGAATCATGACGATTTTTGATTTCCTGTGACACGTCCAAGAAGTCAGGTAATTGCTATCATCACGCCAGCAACTTATAAATACCCTATCTAAGAATTCTTTAGGTACGCTTACTCTTTCACTGAAAACTCCATTGAAGTTCAAGCACACTCATGAGCCATTCTTGAGGAACTATTCTGCAAGAGCCTTCTCTTCATATCTGCTTACTGTGAATCTCCACTAACTTGGGTGTCGGAGGGTAGGGCCACCCCCAACATTCTTTGCGTGAGGATTATCTTGGAGGTCCACCCAGACGAAAGATAGGCGTTCGGATCCAGAGATGGGCTGTACCCAAGTCGAAGAACGAATTTCTGCGGCAACATGACCAAACATATTATAATTAGAATACTATTTATTAATTAAAAATCTTAATAATGACCTTTTTGAACCATCGTTAATTTGCAAAGAGCCTTTTAATATTATAATAGCTATCATTTTGTTTCCCTTAGAAAAGTCAAACTTGGGATTTGCTGTTTCATTTTCTAACCCTTTTTTTTTTAAAATAAAACGGAAGATAGAAAAAAGCATTCAGCTCATTGATCAATTTGACTGTTGTCAGCTAATAATTATTTTTAATAAAATTTAATTAATTATTATTACTATTGCTATTAAAATATTTAAATAATAAATAAAATATATTTATTTAAATATAATATATAATATTAATTATTTAAAATAAGTTATATAAATAAAATTTAAAATATTATTTGATAGCTAAATAATTCTATGCTGCTTAACTCAACTCAACTCATCTAACGTTTTTCCATCTTCATGGGATCGGCTACATGAACAAGCTTCCTCCACTATGCACTGTTCACGACTAAATCGACATTCAAATTATAAATAATTATATTTTTTTCAATTATTTCTTTTCATCTTAGTTTAGGTCTACCTCCATTCTTATCATGAAATTGATAAAAGATTATTTTTTCTAACTAAAACATTTAAAAGTTTTCGTCGTATATATTCAAACTATCATAATCAATTTTTTTTTTCATTTTATCTTTAATTAGGACTACTTCTATCATTTCTCTTATATATTTATTTTAATTCTATTTTTTAAAGTTTATCATATATCCATCTTAATATACGTATTTTTGTTATATTTAATTTATTCATAAATTATTTTAATATTGTCCAATACTTGTTACATATCGTATAGCTGGTATAATAGTGATTTTATAAATTTTTTTAATTTTAATAAAATGTACCTATATAATATTTTTGAAGCACTTTTCTATTTAATAAAAATATAATTTATTTATACATATCGAAAATATTTTATTGTTGAGCAGTTATTTTTATTAACCTAAAACTAATCTTATTGTGTAAGGCATAGGATTTATGGGAAAAAATTTGATATGAAAACAGAGAACATAGGCAAATATAAAAGGTTTAAAAAATTAAAAATAGGAATTATAAAAATAGAGTAGCGGTTGATTCAACAATTTCTTCAATTAGTTAATCCTAATCGTTAATTTTGAAAGGTTAATACCTAAAAAATAAATTTATTAACTTGCTATTAAATATTATAAATTAGTTATTAGAGACCGGTAGCTATTGATTAGACTTTAAAAGTTAATTCAAATAGGCAAATGTTTGGGATGCACCAAATTTCATTGAATCCAGTCAAACTTGGTGACGGAAAAACGTTTGTGTGTTAAAAAACTTAGCCCCGTACATTCCAGAGCGTCATTTTTTTATCCCAGGCGACAAGCCAAGAATAAATTATTGCTAAAATTGGCATCCATCGAATATTCGAATTACATCCGGTCTAATTCGGACAGCACGTCACATTCCGCATATATATTTCATATGCGGAACGTTGGACGATAATGCATCGCTCAGCCTTGCCGTTCCCGCAACGGAACTGTCGGTCCTGTGACATGCCTAACACCACCGCCTTATCTGGGACGACCAATACCATCCAAACACGTGGACGCATCTAAGCGCGATAAGAGTTCCACCGCTTTAATCTTGCCGTCCATCCTCTCGAAAGCGGCAATAAATACCTAGCGCCACCCGGTTGGTTCCGCCATCGCTAGGGCTTCTCTTTGTTTTCGTTGTGCGTCTTCTTTTCGGTTGTTTGGTTCTTTCTTCTTGCCTTTCCTTCATCGGTTTTATTTTGTAGATATATTTGTTTTATTGATTTTTATATTTTTATCTGATTCTTTCTTCTTCTATTTTATGCATCACAAATTTGTCCTATTTTGTTTATAAATCTGGCGATCTATCGTCTCGTTTGAGTTTTGATTTTTTTTTTTGTCTGTTTTTCTGGCTGATCTACGGCTATATTTTTGTGATTTGTTTTTTGTCCCTTTGTTAATCGGCTGTGAAAAGTTTTTTCCTTCCTTTTCCCCTTAATGATAAGGTGTTCGATCTATACGCTTGTGTGAGTTTTGGTGTAGATGCTATTTTTTCAACAGATTTTCAGGGGTTCATCACCTGTTTACAAAGCTTTGGATCTGGAGGAGATGACCAAAGTTGTCTCAGATCTAGCTATTTTTTTCTTGCAGATCTGTACGATCGGTCCGTTGGAAACGTGATGGACTTCGGGATCGTGAAAAACGAGGTTCTTAATCAATAGATCTCTATATGATATCTCTAGTTTGTGAAATTAATTAGACTTGATGTTGAGGGAGGGGGTTTCTGTGTTCCATGATGTAGAATATAGGAAAGACAGGGAGCTCCATGGAATGGAAGTTAAGGGAGGGGAAATTGGTATCGTGACGGTAGTTACTTTCGGATCCCATGTTATCGCATCGACCTTTGCCATGTTGGGTGCGCTCGCATGGCAGGTCACCAGATCTTAATAAAATATTTATTTTTTCGTGCTTGGGAGATCGCACGGGGATTTTTTTCCCCGGGTTCTCCCTCTCTGTTGTCTTCTTTTTCTTCTCCTTTTTTTTGTTAAAAAAATGGTTCTACGAGTCGATCGGTATATCTATGAAATCATCCAAGGGCGCGCAAACGTTCCGTCATCAACCTTCAAGCGTTGAGGTACATATGCACAGCTGTTTAGTATCGTTTAAATTCCTTCTTCACCAAATTTTATAGATGATCAGGCATCTCGTGAGAAATGATTATTCGCAAGTGATAATTCTGTGAGTAAATCGAATGGTAGGCTTTGTTTCACTCGGTAATTTATATTCTCCAATTTATTAAGATGATTAGTTAGAAGTCAATCGACAGTTTTTTTTGGTAATTAATTTCATTCGGTTCATCCAATTTATTATAATGTCAATTGTGCGATAAGGTCGTGTTATTATCCTTTTCGGGTAATTTTTTTTCACTCGGTTCATCCAATTCCTCCAATTTATTCTAATGTCATTTGTGCGATAAGTTCATATGTTACTATCCTTAATGGGTTCTTCGCTATGCTTATCTTCTATAATCGCAAATGGGGTGCCCCCAGGTGTTGCTTCCTTGCATGATTATTATGACTTATGGAGCATGCAGGTGAATTTCTAGCGTTGCCAAATGAGAACTAGTGAAGAGTTTTGCATTATATTTATTGTGAATTAACGCCAATGAGCACTAATGAAAATTTTTGCATTATTTTTTACGTCATTTTTATTATGAATTTTTTTGTGTGTTGTTACTTGTTTAGTTTTGAAATAAATGGTGGACTTGTCATTTGTTTATATGATGTCAAGTTGTGTTGTCTGAAATTGACTTTGTAGAAGGGAGATTGAATGTAATGTTAGTTTCTTGTTGTTTGGGGACTTGTCGGTCTATTGGTGAGCGTCTCTTCAGGGTTTTGTTACATCGTTGGTGCTGGAGGTTGCTTCGTTGTAGTAGTCATTGGTTGCAAGAAGATTCTTTTGCTCTGGGAACACCATTGTCTTTATGTCGCTGCGTTGGATTTAAGACGGTTCGCTGCTATGAGATGATGTTTTTCTGGATGTCGCTACATATTGCTGGATGTTTACTTCCTGCTGCGGATGGAATGCTGGACGTGAGGGGGCGAAGTTGGTGCAATCCTGTGCAGATCCATTCAAACCTCAACTGCGTTGTCGTAGCAGTTTTATTGGAATTCGTATTTCGAGGCATGAGTATTTTGGGAATGATTTGTGTAATTATTTTCAGCACACTGATTACATTTGCATGGCTAGCTTAAGTATGGTAATCATTTTTTTCGACTAGATTTAAGGGTTCCTATAGTTTGTTGACGCGTCTGTTATTTTATTTTTTTAAATTGATGCACTTATTTTGTTTTACTGGTTGTTTTAGTGTATGCACTTATTTTGTTTTACTGGTTGTTTTAGTGTGTTAAAGCTTTTTATGTTTCTAGTTAGTGCAACCTTTATTTTACCGGTATTTATTGTCTCTTTTTATCTTTTGCCTTCTAACCTTTCTTCCTTGTTTCCATAGAAAGGGGTTTTTCCTGTGGATAATGTTTTGCATGAGAATGTCTGTAACTTGTTAAACTTATTTTCAATAAACTTTTGGATTGCGTGGGCACGGTTGGCAGCGTTTTAGCTTCTAGATGGAATTTGATTTTGAATGGTGTATATGCTGTTTTTCTGGTTGAAATATTTGACGCGGTTGGTTTTAGTTGATTTTTTGCTATGTCTTTTGCTGAATTATTTGATAAATCAACTTTTAGGAAAAATAATTTTGGTTGGCTTGTAATTTAAAGTTTGTATAGGTGAGTTGAACCTGCTTAATTTTTAAGTGGATCGAATTTTTATGCTGCAACTTTTCAGGTTTGCTAATCATATCGTGCGGTGATTTATCTTACAAAATATTTTTACTTTCAAAGTCTGAGCTCGGGCAGCTTTCCTAAGAACATCGTGCGGCTTTTTGTTCTAGGATTAAAATTTAATTGCCTGAGTTTTAGATTATTCTTTTACGCTTTGTTTCAACGATTTTTTTTTTAAGGGTATATGCTTAATTTGTTCGGATAAAAATTTATAGTGAAATATTGGCTGATGAGGCTTAAAATTTATTTTTGCTGTGGCTTGATTGGTGTTTGGTTTTTATATTTTACTAAAATTTTTTATTTATTTCTGACAAGCGGTTTTCGTTTTAGCTTGGAGGCGATGATTCGTGTTGTGGCTATGACTTTCTATCGCATATGATTTTTGT